>JAESUZ010003232.1:0-86862 GCA_017311185.1 Proteles cristata cristata | reverse complement strand
ATACTTGCTTGGACTGAATTCCTGATCTCTGTCCTGTGGCAGTAGGAATTCATAGTATGGTTGGGAGTGTATATAAAGCAATCTTAATTTTTGAGCCTGAGTCCTGCCTGAGAAAGGCAGTGTTCTATGTCAGTGGTTCTTAAACTTGACTGAGCATCAGAATCACCTAGAGGTTTAGTTAAAACACAGATTGTTGGGTCCCATTCCCCGAGTTACTGATTTGGTGGGTTTGGAGTGGGGCCCAAGGATTTGTATTTCTGACAAGTTCCCAGCTGATGTTGCTGTTGCTGCTGCTGCTGGTTTGGGGCGCATACCTTGAGACCAACTGATTTATAATTACTTCAGTATCAGGATTCTTGCCTATGTAGAGTAGCCAACATTTTGTTTTTAAACTGCTTCGACATTTCATCGCCATTTTTGTATTGGCTTATAATCTCTCTCTCTCTCTCTATCTATCTATATAAATTCACTTATATATATATATATATATATATATATATATATATATATATATATATATGGAAATTGCTGCCCATTGGCCTAAAATATTCTGTTGACTTTCCACTGCCTGGTTTTTAATAAATATGCCCTGCATTCTCACACTTAGGTTTCATGAATATCCTATTTTTTTTTCAGACCCATAGTAATTTCCACTGAGTGAAACCAAAGTACCATAAACCACACAATTTGAAGATGTCTGGGGTGTGTGGGTGACTAATTTTAAGTGAACAGTTATAAATCATGTTCTTATACCAAACACTTGACTAAACCAAGAAAAAAATTACTCTAATAATTATAATATCACCGGGTGTGAAAAGAATATGAGTAAAATTTAGAATCTTGAAAAATAATTTATAAGTATTAAATTTAAGGAAGTCAGAGATATTTTATCTTCCTAAATGCCAAAAGAGATACCAAGGGCTGTGTACATGAATTTGTTCAGAATTCCTATTATTTTAAGTTTGCTGTAAGGGCATATTGTGCTGTAATATCTGCTGATATATTATGCTTAGAGCTGATGTCATTTTATTTTTTCCACCACCACTCCACTGATTAGAGTCTTTAGAGAAAATGGCTCATTGTACTGGTTGATTACATGCCTCAATTGAATAGTAGCTTACTGCTAATTATCGTTACAATGCCATATTGATTTTTTTTTATTTTCACTGTGGAAATTAAAGCAGAATTTATTTAAAATGAACTTCTGTATATATCGTGGATGTGATTGGTTCTGAATATTTGAGGCTAGATCAGAATATTGGGTCAAGGGACTTGAAATGTGTTAGGTAGTCCAGAGGAAATTTTTGGACATATTACTGCTCATTAAGTGTAATCCAATCCCACATTTTGTTAAATGAATAAAAGAATGAAGCTATAGAGACCCTAGTTGGGAGACTGCTGTCACATTAAAGGAAAGGTAACTAGGGCAAAACTAGAATGTTACCAGACACAATAAAAAGGAGAGGAGGGAAAATATGTGGGAGTCATTCTACAAGTAGCATATTCCTCACTGGATGACAGAAAGTCAAAGCAAGCCATACATGATCAGTCTTCCAGACTTTTACCATACATGGGACTTTATTTCCTGCCATTCTTCCAAACTTTCTTATTCAGCTACAGCCACACAGGTCTCCTCACAGTTTCTGGAATACTCCAAGCATACTACATACATCCTCAAGACTTGATTTGCCCTTCATCCTTCTACTGTAAAAGTCCTCACTTCCTTGAAGACTCTGCTCACACGCCCTCTAATCAGTCTTTCCCGACTATACATTTAAAAAAATCACATCCTGATATTCATTATTCCATTTACCAAAGTTGATTTTTCTCCATAACTCCAAACCACTAAAATTTATCATGTACTTGTTTATCTGTTTATCATGTCTCCCCCTTTTTGGATAGTAAGCTACATGAGGGTAAAGTGAAGGCTTAGTTTTGTTGCCTATTATATCTCTATCACTCAGATCATGGCTGGTTCTTAGTAGCTACTCAATAAATGTTTCTTGAGTGAATGAAAAGAATAATACAAAGGTGAAAGAGATGGGGATCAAACAATATGCCAGTATTTCAAGTATCAAGGATTCAAAGAATAGTGGTGCTATTAATAGTATGGAAGAGTGGAAGAAGAGTTGATATAAAGTAACAGAGACACAGGGGAAGGTCAATTTGTCTTATAGATGCTAGCTTAAGTATCTAATTCTGGTGAAACAACTGAGGCATTACTGTGGAATAGGCAATCTAAAATGTAAAGAGAAGTCTGGGATTGAAGTAAAGATCTCTGAATCATCTTCATAGAGTCAATACTTCTAGCATTGGAAGTAGAAAAAAATGACAAGTGATATAAAGACAGGATTATCAGATTTGAAAATCAAAATTTCATTTTGGATGTTTAATGTTTTAATTATATAAATTATTTATACATATATATATTTTTTTAATTTCATAGCTGGGTTAACAACTTTGGCCATGAAGGTCTCGGACTCTTATTGGATGTGCTGGAAAAGCTTCTGGACAAGAAACAGTAAGAATAAACATGAAAAAAAAATCACTGAAGCAGAGAATTTTGAGCATAACATAACCTGTTTATTTTCCCTTTATTAAGGCAAGAAAATATAGACAAGAAGAATCAGTATAAACTTATTCAGTGCCTCAAAGCATTTATGAATAATAAGGTAAGTAGTATTTATTTCTGCCTGTCACAAAAGGTGAGAACTTGTCCAACAGTATATGGAAGTATGAAATAGAAAAAATAGTAGGTACTTACTCAGTTGTCAAAGGGTCTTTATGGTGCAAATCATAATAAGCTTCATTTAAATATATTTAAAAATATACTTTGTTTCACAAAATATTTATTGGTAGGTTTTTATAATTATGGAAACATAAGTCTGTTCCCAAATTAGATAGTACTTTTTTTTCTTTATACTTAAATGCTATATGTTGAATACCATTTTTTATAAGGTTTTTATTCCATGGAAAAGGAAAATCCAAAATTTTGGTTTGATTTGTTTGCTAAGAACATTAGGTGAAGATTTCTCTTTTATGTTCAATTAATGTCAGTGAGTTAATATACATAGAAGACATTTTTGGAAGATAGCAAGGTTTTTTTAATATATGTATAGCAGTTGCAGTATGAAGGATTTTATGAATTCTGACAAGATTTTTTTCCTAACAGTAATCTTTGTACAAGTTAGGAAGTTATAGTTATTTTTTCTGTAAACACTTTTGTTACCGTATTAGACATGATTTACTCTATATTCCTATAAGTAAAATACCACTAACTCATTAATTGTATATTTCACTTTATACAGTGTTTTTGATAATCTCAAAATATTTAACAGAAATAATAACAATGACCAAAAACTAGGCAAATGTGTAGCTATTAATATAATGTAAATGTATAGCTAATGTATACTAATGTAATGTAAATGTATACTAATGCAATAAAATTGTTTATTATGTAAACAGTCTTTATGAAACATATGGGATTATATATGGTTATAAAAGGATGCATTTATCAGCAAAGAACTTTCAGCATGTGTAGAGGTTACTTGCTAGTTAACATAAGATTGCAGTATAGACTATACTAATTGTGCTATTCCTGAAAGTCTCTTTCAGAAAGATTTCCATCAGCATTAATACAGAGTTTCTCAATTTTTGTGCCCTTAGTGTTTTGCAACAGAATTGTGCAAATTCTGATCTCTTCAGAAGAAAGCACTTCATGAACCTTGCATTTCCAATACCAAGATGTATCTCTTTATTCAACTGAGAGAAACAAAGAAATAATAAAACAGTAACAGTACTAGAAATCAGGATATATAGTAGTACATGATTTACTACTAAGTTGAGTGGCATTTGGAAATCATTGAACTCTCTGGCTATCAATCCCCTCATCTGTAAAATTAGTTGTAGAACCCTTAGTTTTAAATTCTTATTGACTTGCATTGTCAACTCTCACAGCTTCCCAGGATACTAAATAACTGTAATCAGGGTAGCAACTAGAAAAATTCATAGTAGTGAGATTTCCTGTAGAGCCTTTTCCCACAAGGCAGTAGTTGTTACGTCAAAACATAATTACTTATTGCTTAAGGAGTTTGGCAATTTTAAAGAACATGATGGTTTAACTTAGATCTTGCATATAAATGCTTAGGAAATGAATAAATGTTGGATCTTTGAAATTATAGGCATGTGAAACAACAGGCATAAAGTGCACATTCAAAATAAAAATATATGTATACTAATATATCCACTCCATGTGGAATAAATTGTCATAGTCAAAGCATGACACTTGCATCTGAAATGAGTTAAACTTCACATTTGTTAAACTTTAGATAGCTTCCTCTTTTCCTTTATACAAAACCTGTAATCATAGGATCATAATAGGATGAAAAAGTAACCCATTGCATTCTAGCTTTCATTGCTATCATATTGCTCTTAAGTTTAGGTGGATGGTTTCTTTTTTCCTCAAATTTTTATTTAAATTCTAGTAGATTAACATACAGTGCAATGTTGGTTTCAGGAACAGAGTTTAGTTGTTCATTACTTACATACAATACCTAGGACTCATCACAAGTGCCCTCATCAATACCCATCCCTAATCTAGCCCATTGCCACCCACCTCCCTCCATCAACCCTCAGTTTATTCTCTCAGAGTTTCTCCTGGTTCATTTTCACTTTCTCTTTTTCCCCCTTCCCATATGTTCATCTAGTTTGTTTCTTAAATTCCATATATGAGTGAAATCATATGGTATTTATCTTTCTCTGATTTTGTTTAGCATAATGCACTCTAGCTCTATCCATGTAATGGTAATATTTCATTCTTTTGATGGCTGAGTAATCTTCCATTGTATATACCACCTCTTTTTTATCCATTTTTATCCATTCATCAGATGATGGATATTTGGGCTCTTTACATAATTTGCCTATTGTTGATAGTGCTGATATAAACATTGGGAGTGCATATGCCCCTTCAAATCTACATTTTTTTTTTATCTTTTGGGTAAATACCTCATATTGCAATTGCTGGATTGTAGGGTAATTCTCCTTTAAAATTTTTGAGGAACCTCCATACTGTTTTCCAGAGTGGGTACAACCAAGTTTGCATTCCCACCAGCAGTGCAAGTGGGTTCCCCTTTCTCTGCATCTCGCCAATACCTGTTATTTCTTTTTTAGCTATTCTGATAGATGTGAGGTGGTATCTCATCATGGTTTTGATTTGTATTTCCCTGGTGATGAGAAATATGGAACATCTTTTCATGTGTCTGTTAACTATCTGGATGTCTTCTTTGGAAAAGTGTCTATTCATGTCTTCTGCCCATGTATTCACAGGATTACTTGTTTTTTGGCTGTTGAGTTTGTTAAGTACTTTATAGATTTTGGATACTAACCTTTTGTCATATATATCATTTGCAACTATCCTCTCCCATTCTGTCAGCAGCCTTTTATTTTTGTTGATTGTTTCCTTTACTGTATAGAAGTTTTTATCTTGATGAAGCCTCAATAGTTTATTTTTGCTTTTGTATCCTTCACATCTGGAGACACATCTAGTAAGAATTTGCTTCGAGTGAGGTCAAAAAGGTTGCTGCCTGTATTCTTCTCTAGGATTTTGATGGATTCCTGTCTCACATTTAGGTCTTTCATCCATTTTGAATTTATTTTTTTATGGTATATGAAAGTAGTGTAGTTTCAGTATTCTGCATGTTGCTGTCCAGTTTTCCCAGCACCATTTGTTAAAGAGACCATCTTTTCTTCCATTGGATATTCTTTCCTGCTTTGTCAAAGATTAGTTGACCATATAGTTGTAGATCCATTTCTGGCTTTTCTTTTCTGTTCCACTGATCTATGTGTCTGTTTTTGTGTCAGTATCATACTCTCTTGATGACAATAGCTTTATAATAGCTTTATGTATAGCTTTATATTTCTTTTTGTCATCTTCAAGTTCTTTCATAAGTGTTCTATAGTTTTCAGAGTACAGATTTTTTTCTTTACTTCTTTGGTTAGGTTTATTCATACATATATTATGATTTTTGGAGCAATTATAAATGGGAATGGTTCTTTTCTCTTTCTGCCTCTTCATTATTGGTGTGTAGAAATACAACAGATTTCTCTATGTTGATTTGATATCCTTCGACTTTCCCGAATTTGTGTATCAGTTCCAGAAATTGTTTGGTGGAGTCTTCAGGTTTTCTACATAAGTGTCATGTGGTCTGCAAATAGTAAAATTTTGACGTCTTCCTTGCTGATGTGGATGGTTTTATTTCATTTTGTTTTCTGATTGTTGAGGCTAGGACTTCCAGTACTCTGTCAGATAACAATGAATGAGAGTGGACATCCCTGTCTTGTTCCAGACCTTATAGGAAAGTCTCCTAATTGATATTAGATGTGAGTCT
The DNA here is from genome assembly GCA_017311185.1 of Proteles cristata cristata. NCBI lineage: Eukaryota > Metazoa > Chordata > Mammalia > Carnivora > Hyaenidae > Proteles > Proteles cristata. Next base: position 80,476 of record JAESUZ010003232.1, on the reverse strand, counting down.
TTTGTATATGGCCTTTATGATGTTGAGGTATATTACCTCTATTCGTACTTTGTTGAGGTTTTTTTTTTATTTTTATTTTATGAGGAATAGATCCTGTACTTTGTCAAATACTTTATCTGCATCTCTTGAGAGGATCATATAGTTTGTATCCTTTCTTTTATTATTGTGGTTTATAACGTTCATTGATTTGCAAATATGGAACCATCCCTGTAGCCCAGGAATAAATCCCATTTGATCATGGTGAATAATTCCTTAATGTACTGTTGGATTTGAATTGCTGGTATCTTGTTGAGAATTTTTCATCCATATTCCTCAGGGATATTGACCTGTAATTTTCCTTTTTAGTGGTGTTTGTCTGGTTTTGGAATCAAGGTAATGCTGGCCTTGTAGACTGACCTTAGAAAGTTTCCTTCTGTTTCTATTTTTTGGGATAATTTGAGAAGAATAGACATTAACCCTTTTTTAAATGTCTGCTAGAATTCCACCAGAAAGCTACATGGCCCTGGATGTTTGTTTTTGGAGAGATTTTTGATTACTGATTCAATTCCTTTTCTGGTTATCAGTCCATTCAAATTTTCTGTTTCTTTCTGTTTCACATTTTGTGGTTAAATGTGTCTAGGAATTCATCCATTTCTTCCAGATTGCCCAATTTGTTGGCATGTGTATATTTTTTTAATATTCTCTTACAGTTGTTTGTATTTCTGTGGTGTTGGCTGTGATAGCTCCTCTTTCATTTATGATTTTATTTATTTGGGTCTTTTGTCTTTTTTTATTTATAAGTCTGGCTAGGGGTTTATCAATTTCATTAATTTTTTCAAAGAACAAGCTCCTGGTTTTATTGATCTGTTCCATTGATTTTTTTGTTGTTTCTATATCATTTATTTATGCTCTAATCTTTATTATGTCCCTTCTTTTGCTGGCTATAAGCTTTATTTTCTTTTCCTTTTCTAGCTCCTTTAGATTTAATGTTAGGTTGTATAATTGAGGATTTTCTGGCTTCTTGATATAGGTTTTCTTTAATTTCCTGGTTAACCCATTCATTCATTAGTAGGATATTCTTTAACCTCCATATATTTGTGGTCTTTCCAAATTTTTTCTAGTGGTTGCCTTTAAGTTTTATGTGATCATAGCATTATGATCACAAAATAAATATGCATGGTATGATCTCATTCTTTCTGTGCTTGTTGAGGCCTGATTCAGTATGTGAACTATTCTGGAGAATGTTCTATGTGTACTCGATAAAAATGTTATCCTGCTGCTCTATGATGAAATGTTCTGAATATGTCTGTTAAGTCCATCTGGTCCAGTTTGTCATTCAAAGCCATTGTTTCCATGTTGATTTTCTGCTTAGTGGATCTGTCCATTGCTGTAAGTGGAGTGATAAATACCCTACTATTATTGTATTATTATCACTCAGATTCTTTATGTTTGTTATTATTTGTTTTATATATTTGGGTATTTTCATGTTAGAGGCATAAATATTTATAATTATTAGATCTTATTGGATAGACTGCTTTAACATGATATATTGTCCTTCTTCATCTCTTCTTACAGTCTTTTGTTTAAAATCTAGTTTGTCTGGTATCACTGTGGATACTTTGGCTTTATTTTGATGTCCATTACCATGATAGATAGTTCTCGGTCCATCCTCACTTTCAATCTGCAGCTGTCTTTAGGTCTCAAATGTGTCTCTTGTAGTCACCAGATAGATGAGTCTTGTTTTTTCTTTTTATCCATTCTGATATCCTATGTCTTTTGATTGGAGCTGTTTAACCATTTACATCCAGAGTGATTACTGATAGATATGAATTTAGTGCCATTGTATTACCTGTAAAGCCAGTGTTTCTGGATATTTTCTCTGTTCCTGTCTTTGGATAGTCTTTGTTGTTGTTGGTCTTTCTTTCCCACTCACATAGTCTTCTTTAATATTTCTTACAGAATTGGTTTAGTGATCAGGTATTCCTTTAGTTTTTGTTTCTTTGGGAAGCTCTTTATCTCTCCTCTGAATGACAGCCCTTGCTGGATAAAGTATTCTGGCCTGCATATTTTTCCAGTTCAGCATGTTGAATATATCATGCCACTCGCTTTTGGCCCGATAGGTTTCTGTGGAGAGATCTGCCAGGAACCTGATTTATCTTTCCTTGTAGTTTAGGGATTTCTTTTTCCTTATTGCTTTCAGGATTCTTTTCTTATCTCTTTATTTTGAAATTTTTACTACGATATGTCTTGGTGGTGAGTGGCTTTTGTTGAAGTCGATGGGAGTTCTCTGTGACTCTTAGATTTGCGTGTCTCTTTCATCTTCCAGGTTAGGGAGGTTTTCATCTATAATCTTCTCAAGTAAACCTTCTGCCCCTTTTCCCCTCTCTTCTGTGATTCCTATCATACAAATGTATTACATTTAAAGGAGTTGCTGAGTTCCCTAAGTCTACATTCGTGGTCCAATATTTTTCTTTCCCCCTTCTTTTCAGATTTATTATTTTCCGTAATATCATCTTCTGATCATTAATTTGGTCCTCTACTTCTTCCATCCTCTGTTCAGTACATCAGTCAGTTTTGCATCTCAGTTAAAGCATTTTTTATTTCAAGCTTACTAGTTTTTAGGGCTTTTATCTCTGTAGTAAAGGTCTCTGATTTCTTCTATGCCTTTCTCAAGCCCAGCTGGTATCCTTATGATTGTTGTTTTAAATTCTAGTTCATCCCCATTACTTATATCAATTTGGATTAGTTCCTTTGTTGTGACCTCTTGTTCTTTTTTTTGGGGGGGGGCATGAATTCTTCCATCTTTGCATTTATTCTTGGTCTGTGTCTTTTGTGTGTTAAGAAAGCCTGTTCCTAGTACTTCTTTTACTAGAGCTGAAGCTTTGCAGCATCCTAGGATCAGTACACCTGCTGTGTGTGTGTGTGTGTGTGTGTGTGTGTGTGTGTGTATGTGTGTGTGTGGTGGGGGGAGTGTGCTGGCCTTCTGCAAGAGAGGTCTGCTGCTGCTCTGGCTGTCAGTCACACTTGCTCTATTAAAAAATGCACCTGCAAAGTACATGGGAGCACAGATTGGTTTGAGTGTCTCAAGCCTCCACTATGTGTGCTGTGCTGCTCTCTGAGGCATGTTGGGGCTATTGGAGGAGTGAAGAATTGTGTGGTCCCACAGTCTTCCATTGAGGGGGGAATTTGTACCCTCTGCTGTTCTAATAGCCCTCACAGAAAAGCAGACAGTTTCCCCTCTTGTGTCTCAGGCTTTTGTAAGAACCTGAGTTCACCATGTATCTCCACTGTCTGCTTGCCCAATGGTGGTGCACTGCTCCTGTATTTTATCTCAGATGCGTGGCTAGAATTCACAACTCCAAATTTTAGGGACCCAGTGTGACAGAGACCCATGCTATCCTCTAGGGGAGGATCTTGCTGCACTGTGGCTGGTAGCAGTTTTTCCAAGAAAAGCAGTGTATGAATGCACAGTGGCTTGGAGTTCATGGTAAAGCACAGCAAAAATTGGCATCCAGGTTAGCTGCCCTCAGCAGGATTTTCTGACCATATGCTAATGAATGGATCAGCTCATGGTGCCTGCTGGCTTCTTTGTCCCCTCAGTCCAGACAGGGCTGTGCTGACAGACATTGCTGCCTCTCCCAAATGCCCTCCAAGAAGGAACTGTCCCTTCAGTGCTATCCAGGGGATTCTCAAAGCACATTGTCTGCTCTTGGGCCTCTGCCCTCCTCCACAGGAGCACCGCTAAGCCTTCCAGGTTTCACCCTGGCAATGGCGTGGACTTCTAAAACTTCAGATTTAATGTACACTTGTAAAACTTGTGATAATCATCCCCTCATATTTTCCCAGTCAGTGGCTTTAGGGAAGTGTTTTTCTTGTGTAGTGCCCTGCATGCTGCTCGCTCTCTCTCCTCTCTCCTTTCTCTCTCTTTCTCTCACTCTCTGTCTTTCCCCTCTCCCCCCCAGGATTAGGACTCCTTCCTGTCTGTAGCTCCCTTGATTCTTTTCTCCCCCAAATCATATCACTGCATCTCTTACCTTCAATACTGTGGCCTCTTTTTTCCCTGTAATTCTGCAGTTTGTTCTCTGTCTTGATTGATTGATTTCCTGGGTGTTCAGAATGTTTTTATTTTTTTTTCAAATGTTTATTTACTTTTGAGAGAGAGAGAGACAGCATGAGTAGGGGAGGGGAAGAGAGAGAGGGAGAAACAGAATCCGAATCAGGCTCCAGGCTCTGAGCTGTCAGAGCCCAACGCAGGGCTCAAACTCACAAAGTGTGAGATCATGACCTGAGGTGAACTCAGAGGCTTAACTGACTGAGCCTCCCTGGTGCCCCCAGAATGATTTGATAATACCCAGCTGTGTTTAAGGAATAAGGCAAGCATAAGGTCCTCCTACTATTTCACCAACTTAACTCCTTCCCTCAGTCTATTTGATTTTTAAAGCTATTATTTTAAGTTTGGTAATTGCATAGTAACCACTCATCTCTTAGTTTTGAACATGTTTTTCACTTATTTTCCTTGATATTTAGTACCTACTGGCCACCTTTATGCATGTTTGTGAATTCTGGATTGTTTTTTTTACTTCTTTTTCATTTTGTCTCTTCCTTTTTTTCTTTTCTTTTAAAAAATTTTAATGTTTTATTTATTTCTGAGAGACAGAGAGAGAGAGAGAGACAGCATGAGCAGTTGAGGGTCAGAGAGAGAAGGAGATACAGAATCCGAAACAGGCTCCAGGCTCTGAGCTGGCAGTCAGCACGGAGCCCGATGCAGGGCTCAGACCAATAAAATGTGAGATCATGACCTGAGCTGAAGACTGACGCTTAACCCACTGAGCCACCCAGGCGCCCCTTTTCCGTTGTTTTCCTGTCTTGTCTCTGTGTATATTCTTATTTATTATGACCTCTGGTAAAGTTACATTTAAGAGCTTTAGCTATATTACCCCATTTCCCCCAAATTCTTTTGGACGTTAAATTAGGAAACATGAAAATATTCATATATTTGGTACTTAACTAAAAGTTTGTTTGAAATGACAATTTTGATCGAATGAAATGTTGGATTCCACTGTTAAGCTAAAAAGAAGCAAACATTTCATAAGATATCTGAGAAATACTTTGTGGGACAAAGATCAAAGGAAATACCTTCTAACTATAGTAAATATCCAATTTTAGCCTTTTTTTTTTCTTTTTTCCTTTGGTTTTACACCGTAACTTTATTGTTTTTAGTGTTCTGTGTTATCAATCCCAGCATAGCTAAAAAGAAAAAAAAACCCCACTAAATCCAAAGTTAATATAAAAAACCCCAGTGAACCTGTTGGGGTTATCTATATTCCTGCTTCCATTTATTCTAACAATTTTTAACTGTTTAGCCAAATGTGTGCACATTTGTTTTAATAATGAATTCTCCTTTCTCTCTCTAGCTACTTCTCATTCTTTATCTACTTTTTTTAGTATTTATTTTTATTTATTTCTTTTTTATTCATTTTCCAGTTAGTTAACATACAGTGTAGTCTTTGCTTCACCAGTAGAACCCAGTGATTCATCTCTTATACATACCTAGTGCTCATCCTTAAAAGTGGCCTCTTTATAATGCCCATCACACATTAAACCCACTTCCCCTCTACACCCCTCTCCAGCAACCCTCAGTTTCTTCTCTGTATTTAAAAGCCTCTTATGGTTTGCCTCCCTCTCTGTTTTTACTTTTTTCTTCCATCCCTTCATCTATGTTCATCTGTTGAGTTTCTCAATTTCCACATCTGAGTGAAATCATGCAATCTGTCTTTCTCTGACTTATTTCACTTAGCATAATACCCTCCAGTTAAATCCACATTGTTGCAAATGGCAAGATTTCAATTTTAACCTTTTTAAACACATTTTTTTTTTTTACCTATTCAAACTTGTAATACACTTGTGTGTTCATATTCAATCTTAGCAAATTAGTGAAAATGGTATCTTCTCTGCCTAGTTGGCAAAGATACTTACCAAAACCCAGCCACCATTTCCTTGGGTTCATAGCTTTTGTAATACAGCATAACTTCCTGAAAGGGGGAAGATAGCAGATGGTATGGCAAAACCTGTATAGAGGTTTATTGCTTCTTTTACCAGCATATAGTATACAGAAGGAACTTTCCAACATTTTGCCCCTTTTGTGTAATTTTATTTTCTACACAAATTAGAGAATTTAATGACAAATTCTAGACATCTCCAGGGAGGTCCAATGACATAAGTAGAGTTACTTTAGAAACTCATATCACTTTGTACTTTACATGTTTTTCTTGGTTAAGGAAATACTGTTCACCTATTTCTCCCAAATCTTTATAGAGTATTTAGGCAAGCTAATGGAAATCATATCTGATCAAGGGGCAAAAATTCCCAAGATGCAGTCATTTCAAATTAAAAAAAAAATACAAAGACCGGTAACTGCATTTGAAAAACATTCATGTAATTAAGTAGAACCTCATTGTGGAAGCATAGGTTTTTAGAAGATCAATATAAGTTGCTGTTTATTTTATTTATAAAAATGTTTATTAATTTTGAGAGAGAAAGAGTGAGCATGAGGGGGCTAGAGAGGCGGACAGAGAAAAGGAGAAAGAGAATCTCAAGGAGGCGCCACACTGTCGGTGCTGTAGTGCAGAACCTGACATGGGCTTTTATATTGCTGCTATTTTGACCGGAGCCGAAACTAAGAGCCAGAGACTTAACTGAATGGGCCACCCAGGCAGGCTGTAAGTTGTTTTTTTAAATTAGAGATGCATTACGTAGGCATTTTGAATGAAAGTTCTTGGTTTTGTTTTTGTTTTTTCTTTTTTTCTTTAGTTTGGATTGCAAAGGATTCTGGAAGATGAAAGGAGCCTTTTGCTATTGGCAAGAGCAATTGATCCCAAACAACCCAACATGATGACTGAAATAGTAAAAATACTTTCTGCTATTTGCATTGTTGGAGAAGAGAACATGTAAGTATTGCTGTATTATTATATTAAGTGCATGGAAAATAGCACTTGAGGAAGCCCATATTTTATGATTTTCTTTAGATTACTTGCATGAAAATAATATCAAATTTTAGAAAATAGTTTACTGGTATTTTATCAGATCTGTTTTTACATACAGCATTTTTAAAGTATTTTGAAAGAAATAGATTTTAAAGAGAATTCTAGTGGGAAATTCTTCAAAGTTGGATTCAAATTGAATAAAAATAATTTTATCTAGCTGAAGGCAAAGCAATAATTAGAAAAGTGGGAAAATCAAAGAATAATTTTTTTAAATTTTAATGTTTTTATTTATTTTTGAGAAAGAGAGAGAGAGAGAGAGAAAGACAGCATGAGCAGGGGAGGGTGAGGGAGAGAGGGAGACACAGAATCGAAGAAAGGCTCCAGGCTCTGAGCTGTCAGCACAGAGTCCGATGAGGGGATTGAACCCATGAACCATGAGATCATGACCTGAGCCGAAGCCTGATGCTCAACCGACTGAGTCACCCAGGCGCCCCATAAATTGGCTAGATACACACACACACACACACACACACACACACAACATATGCCCATCGTAAAATTTGACTTCTCTAACTGACTGAATTGACTAGATGCTCTTAATTTGTACTGTGATTTTATTTAAAGTAGTATTTTATTTTATTTACCTATGATAAATGAAAAGATAAAGTAGTTATGCATAGAGGGTAATCCTGTTAAACAGAAAGAACAAAAAGATTGTAATTATTCAGCGTGCATGTATGTGTTAATTTTAGCAAGTCATCGCTGAATGTACATTAGTTCATCCCTTCCTATGGAAATAATATTGACTAAGAAGAAAAATTTCAGATTTGATATCATTAATAAGCCCAGTTAGTAAGGAACCATTGTAATAAAGGATAAAGTATCTTCTAAGGACAAGAACTAAAATATTTTTTCTGAACATTTTGTGTGACAGTAGTAATTTCTGTTTGAATCAGAATAGGGCCACACAGACTTAAGAATATTCTAATACATTGGCTTTTTAATACGTGTTAGAATAAAATGAGGTCTTGCTTAATGCTGCTTAGTGTTCTTAGAAACCAAAGACAAATACTGAATGGAAATATTATCATTGATCATTAAGTCTTATCTAAGAACAAAGAATGAAATAACATATGCGAAAGTAAGGTTTCCTTAGGTTTCATGGAAAAATTCATTTATATATGAGTAAAAAATATGTTTCTTTTCAATTGGGTTTTCAGTATTTAATTCTTATAATATAACCCACCCTGGTATTTTTTATAATTGTAACTATAGTTCAATAAGCACAGTATATGTCAGAGAGGTTAATTTGATTCAGACACTATATCGCAATAGTTTCCAATAATTTTCTTCAGGTAAATAGTTTTCTGGTGCTAGGTAATTATAGATGCTTTTCTACTTACCTAGCCTTTCTCTTTTAGTTTTTCTTTCTTGTTCCCATTTTCAAAGAATGTTGATGTTTTCAATTATTTTAAATGTATTTGCTCTTTCTAGCACTTTATTATAATACCATAGTCTATTTTCATGTGCATAAGATTTTAATAATTATATATGTCATATTGTACTTAAATGATTATTAATATTCATGTTGATACACAAAACATCAAAACCTGAAGTTTTTAATTTCACTGTTTATCAACTAAGCATATTTTTAAAAATGTAACCTGGAAAATTTATTTTCTTCAATGTTTTTTATTTGAGTTTTCATTTTGATGCCCTCAAGTTATTTAAAACTATCAATATTTGACTTGTAGAAATATGTGGATAGGAAGGAATACAACTCTTAAATGGTCATTGTCTATATAAAAATCTAGTGCCAGAAAGGAAATAGGGAAGACTGAAAGATAACACATATCATAATGTGTGTATATGATGGATTTCTCATTTATATATATGTATTTTTTTTGTGTGTGTGTGTGTGTGTGTGTAGTCTAGATAAACTTTTAGGGGCAATAACTACAGCAGCAGAAAGAAATAATAGGGAACGATTCTCACCAATTGTGGAAGGATTAGAAAATCATGAAGCTTTGCAATTACAGGTAAGTTATTTTTTGTCTTAAACTATTTCTGGGGTTATATTTAAAGTACTCGCCAGGTCCATTCTGGCTAGCATTTAAATAGAATGAAACAGGGCGCCCGGGTGGCTTAGTCGGTTAAGCGTCCGACTTTCGCTCAGGTCATGATCTCACGTTTCGTGGGTTCGAGCCCCAGGTCGGGCTCTGTGCTGACTGCCAGCTCAGAGCCTGGAGCCTGATTCAGAGTCTGTGTCTCCCTCTCTCTCTGACCCTCCCCTGCTCACGCTGTCTCTCTCTCTCTCCTAGAAATAAATAAAAATAAATAAATAAATAGAATGAAACAGGAGCGCCTGGGTGGCTCAGTCAGTTAAGCGTCTGACTTTGGCTCAGGTCATGATCTCATGGTTAGTGGATTCGAGCCCTGCGTAGGGCTCTGTGCTGACAGCTAGTTCAGAGCCTAGAGCCTGTTTCAGATTCTGTGTCTCCCTCTCTCTCTGGCCCTCCCCTGCTCGCGTGTGCACGCTCTCTCTCTCTCTCTCATTCTCTCTCATAAATAAATAAAACTTTTTAAAAAATTAAAAAAAAAATGAATAGAATGGAACATAAAGATGAAATTCTTCCTGTTGCTTGGTCATTTATAAAAGCTAGAAATTTTATCTGTGAAAATAACAATTTGTTTAAAATTAGGAAAACGAGGGGCGCCTGGGTGGCTTAGTCCGTTAAGCATCCGACTTTCTCTTAGGTCATGATCTCGCAGTTCGTGGGTTCGAGCCCCGCGTCGGGCTCTGTGCTGACTGCCAGCTCAGAGCCTGGAGCCTGGGAGTCTGTGACTCCCTCTCTCTCTGACCCTCCCCTGCTCATGCTGTCTCTCTCTCTCTTTCTCTCCTAGAAATAAATAAAAATATAAAAAATAATAAAATTAGGAAAACGACTTCAAGTTATTATAATATAGTGAGTATGATTGTCATTAATATTTGGAAGAAATTTAGTAAATAAGAAAATAAACCATTGGGGTACCTGGGTGACTCAGTCAGTTAAGGATCCAACTCTTGGTTTCAGCTCAGGCTGTAATCTCATGGTTTTTATGTTTGAGCCCCACATCGGGCTCTATGCTGGCAGTGTGGAGACTCCTTGGGATTTTCTTTCTCTTCCTATCTCTCTGCCCCTTTTATGCGCATGCCCTCTATCTCTCAAAGTAAACAAATATTAAAAAATAATAAACCATGGAGATTAAAGCCTTAGCTATAATCAGTGCCACAGGGCAGTAATTCAGCCAGTATTATTCTAACATAAGTTGATGAAGTCTGTGGGCTTATTGTAGAGATTTAGGAAAACTAAGCATATCTCTCTCTATGCCATTCATACAATATCAGATGTATGACTCACCAGAATGTTGGTGGGGGTGGAGCTGAAGTGTAACTCTTTGGTCAGGGTCTATGTGATAGCCCTGCATATACCGAGGCTAAATGTCTTATTTAGAAAATGACAAAACTCATTATCTTTTCTTAGATGGTTTCAGGAAATGACCCATTTTATGAAAGATAACTTTGTTTTTGAGTGATGAAAAGCCATATTTGTTGACCACATTTATTGTGTGAGATCTTGGACTAAGAATTTTAATTTACATAGATTATCTGATTTAATTCTCATAACAACTGAGCTGTGTAGGCCCTATTATCATGTCCATTTTGTTTATGAGATGAATAGGCTTTTTGAGACTAGATAACTTGTCTAAGCTGGTACAGCTTGTAAGTGGCTGATACAGCTGGTAAGTGGCTGATACAGCGTGAAAGTGGCAGACTTAGAATTTGACATCAGGGTTTTGGGTCTGTGGTACCCATCTTTTTTTTTTTTAGACACTGTTTACCATTTAATGCACCATGGAGGCCTCTTTCTGAATTACTTTTTAAACTACTTTACTATCATTCAACAAAGAGAAGATGGATCCATGTTTAATTTTATCAAAGTATATAGCAGGGAGTGTTTAAATGTTAAAATTTCTTATCCAATGTAAAACAATTTGTTTTATCATTTTTAATTTTTTTATTATATCATAAATTGTTAGTATCTTTTTTTTTTTGGTCAGAGTTTGAAACTACAGCAGCTAGATGAATTGGCTTGTCCAAAGAGAATACAAAAACTATAATCTCTCTTTGTATATTTAAGGATCTTTGTTAATTGTTATTTCCCTGACTATGATTATCATTTTGGATAAACTTTTATGGTGTGCCTTTTATGTCCAATGTATTGCATTTTAAATAATTGGAATATTTCCTTGTATTGCTTTCCTTTTTATAATATGCCTCCTATTATAATTTTAATATCTCTGCTGAAATATTTCAAAATATTTGAAAGATTTGAAATATTTGAAAACTATGTTCTCAGAGAGAGAGACACGGTGAGTGGGGGAGAGGGGTAGAGGAAGAGGGAGAGAGAGAGTGAATCTTAAGTAGGCTCCTTGTTCTTCATGGAGCCCAACGTGGGGCTCCATTTCACAACTGTGAGATCATGACCTGAGCCAAAGTCAAGAGTTGGATGCTCAATCAACTAAACCTCTCAGGTTCCCCTAAAAACTGTACTTTTTAGTTGGGTTCTTGAAATCTTTGTTCTTGTTTCTTTAGCTGGGCTTACCTAACTAAATATCACTGGCATTCAGTCATATGTAGCAGTTTGTACTTGTCCCAAAATGTATAGGAGGAAGTGTTTCAGATACATTCAGTGTTCTCATTACTTGCTCAAATCACTCACTCAAAGTCACACAGCTATTGAGGGGTAGAGATGTAATTTGAAGCCAGGTCTGTCATGAATCATTTGTACACTGCATTTTCTTTAAGTTTTATTAATTTATTTTGAGAGAGAGAGAACATGAGCAGGGTAGTGGCAGAGAGAGGGAAAGAGAGAATCCCAAGCAGGCTCCATGCTGTCAGTGTGGAGCCTGACACAGTGCTCAGACTTACAAACTGTGAGATCATGACCTGAGTAGAAATCAAGAGTCAGATGCTTAACTGACTGAGCCACCCAGGTGCTCCTGAAATTTTCTATTTTGATGAGCTACAAAACTTAGCAGTGTGTTATATGCAAAGCCTATCACTCTTACAGGAATTGTGAAGTTGGTCTTTTTATTTGGATTATTTCATGTCAATTAAAACTATCTAAGAGTTCAAAAATATATTCAGAATACAGGATGAAAACCAAAAGTTTAAACTTGTTTAAAAAATTATAATTAGTGCTGTATTTTAACAGAATTACATTGTCTATTTCTGTACTACCCTGAGACTTCTCAAAATGTTACTATAGTCACAGGAAGTAATTGTTAAAATAGAACACTAATTATATTATTAAATAACAATTGTATACAGTTTTTCTCTTTTTTAGATTTTAAAACAGGTTATCAACTTCTCATAGAAGTTTTCAAGCTCATGTTTTAAGTGAAATTTTGTACTTGTGATAGAATTATAATAATCTACAATAGTTCAAGAAACAGACAATAAATCCTATGTCTTCATATACTCTCTCTTCACTGACTTTCCTTAAGTTTAGTAGCATTCTCAATTCTTGCCCATAGTATAACAGCTTTTGATCTTGTTCTTTGAACCAGCCTCTCATCTTCGTTTTTTATCTCATAGTCCTAGTCTCTAAAAGAATCATCTGTACTTTTTTCTCTGTTTCCTAAATTCCCTTTTACAACTCAGCATTTTCACAGTTCTTGAAAAGGTCAACAGTGATCGTCCAATTTCAAAATCCAATGGCCTTTTTCTAATCTTCATCATTTGCCAGTATTAATCACCTCCTCCCTTGAAATTTTATTGCCTTTGGCCTTATGGTCCCCATTCTCAACTTGCTCTCTATTTTAACTGCTTTCTCTCTATCTTTTTTCACGTGTTTCTCCTCTTTTTCTTGGGTATTTTGTTCTCTCTGTTCTATCTTCCGCCTTCTTCTATTATCATTTTTGTTTAGACATACATTTACACATATATATTTATATATATGTATACACACACTTATAAACATATATGCATACATATGTATTCTATTTTTCTCTTGAATATTATCAATTGTTTCTCCAGGTTTAGCATCCAGCTATATTCTAATGATTCCCTGGAATTATAAGTCCATCTCATCTCTCTCTTTCTCTTTTCAAACCTACTACATGTGCAAATGCTTAAGAGACATTGTAAAAATAAGAAATTAAAGATAGCATTTAATTCTATCTTTAATTTAATTAAGTCACGTACCCATGTTCTAATATTTTACATGTTACCTAGTTTTAAACATCACAGCAATTCTAGGAGAAAGATAGTAGTATCCCCATTTTATAGATGAGTAAACAGGCCCATGGAGGTTAGATAACTTTCTAAGGGTCACAATGTGAATAGGAGCAAAAGCCCAGATTAGACACTAGGGAGCCTGGCTCCAGAGTACATGCTCTTAACCACTACACAGTACCTCCTCTTATTAAAACTAAGGAAGCCACCCTACTCACCTCAATACCTCCTGAAGTCATCTCTGTGTTAAATCATAGCTCATTAACTCACATATTCAATCATACCCCTGAGGCAGCAAGAAAATAATTATATATTTACATCTAGGATATTTTGTTTAAGAATGTAGGAATTAGCTAATTCATTTCAGAAAGAGTTGTGTGCAAAAATGAATGTTCATTCTTACATAGACAAATCCTCAGATATATGGACTGATTCTTTGTGGCTTGTTTTTTTTCCATATTGGTTCTCAATTGTTCAGATTTTACCCTAAGCATACTTGTAAATTAGCTATTAGTGCACTCATGTCATCGCATATGAGGACATAGCCTTGGATCAATCATTTATCTTTTGTCAGTACAGGAAAATATATAATAAAACAAGGTGCAACAGCTTATGAATAAGGAGAAAATTTGTGGAAAAGTAAATGAATATGTTAAATATTAGGTGTTGAGTGAACATCTGATAGCACATAGGAAACTTGTTCTATTTATTGACAGTTTTATATTACTACCATTTTTATTTTATTTATTTTATTTTTTTTTAAATTTTTTTTAATGTTTTATTTATCTCTAGGAGAGAGAGAGACAGCGTGAGCAGGGGAGGGTCAGAGAGAGAGGGAGTCACAGACTGAAACAGGCTCCAGGCTCTGAGCTGGCAGTCAGCACAGAGCCCGACGCGGGGCTCGAACCCATGAACCCCGAGATCATGACCTAAGCGAAAGTCGGACGCTTAACCGACTAAGCCACCCAGGCGCCCCATTACTACCATTTTTAGAATAGAATTAGTATAATAGGGTGCTGTATAGATATATTTATACAATGTAGTCATCTGTCAAGTTCTTATGAAACTAACTTCTGACTTAAAGAAGGATGGCTTTCCTTTTATATCTATTTCAAAGGTGAGTAATTGTCAAATCTATTTTTTTTTTGTAATGGAGGGCTACTAGTGTCCTCCATTATATTAAAAGCAAAACACTTTTTACGTTTTCATATTGGCTTCTTCACTATTTGACATTATTGATCATTCCTATCAAAGTTCTCTCCTCCCATAACTCCCATGATACTAAGCTCTCCTTGTTTTGTTTCTTACTTACATTTTACATTTTAAATCTTCTGTCTGTATGCTTAGCCCTTAATTATACTGTTTCCTGAGACCTTAATCCTCACTTCTTTGGTCCTTTGCTTTAGTTCATTGCTTTTCTCATTCTGTACATTGTCCTTGGACAGCCTCATCCATTCTTATGACTTCCATCTAGTAGTTCTATGTGATGGATTTCTCTGAACTCTTCTTTTTCAAATTCTTCTGACTCAGACAGACCCTATATGGTTAGTTGCCTTTTGGTTTAATTTCAAATTCATTATTGTCCTTAATGCTACTTATCTTCCTTTTTGTCATCCTTCTCCTTCCTGTTCCAGTCCCCTCTCCAATTTTAACGTGCCATTCTTCTGTATTCTCAATCCTGGTTACCTTAACATTTTCTACCGGGTAGCACAAACCAGAAACATTATAGGCCTCTTTAAATCTATTCTTCCTCCATTCACTATTCCTTCAGTCACCAAATCCTACCAACTCTACTTCCTTAATGTTGTTCTTTCGATCATTAGTGTGGTATCCCTTCGCCACACTCCACCCCCGCTGCCATTTGTTTATTTCAGTGCATTGTCACATCTCACCATTTTACTGTTCTTCTGGACTCTTATTAAATATCTTCTACCTTTCACTTTAATCTCCTTTAAATCATGTTCCACAGAGTTATACTTTTGAAATGCAGTTCTTGTCATATTAGTGCTCAAAATCCAACAAGATCTTCCCATAGCCTCTGGGATTACAATGTAGTCTTAGTCCACACAAAATACTTCATCATCTGATTGTTGTTTTTTCTGTAGCCTCATATTTCACCACTCTTCTACTTGCACTTTTTGGTCCAGTCATACTGTGCTCAGATTCCTGAATATTTTATGCTGGTTTTTTTTTTTTTTCCTTCTACCTCCATATCTTTGTACATGGCTTCATCCTGCCTGGAATCCTTCTCCATTTCCTGATTTAATTAACTTGCTCTGTACGTTTATATCTTTCTTGGTTAGTATTTGACTTAAACTATCTTTTTTCCTAACTCCTGCTGGGCTAAGATAAAGAAAGACCTTGTTAATGTCAACAAAGTACTTAAGGTCAAGAGTGTGACAGTGTCAATAAAATTTTAAAAGCACACTTTGTCACAGCTAGTGGCAATATGGATAATCTGTCTGAAAATGCCCTAGAGTTGGCAATTATTGTACTCCATAGTTCTTTGAATTGTGATAAAACCAATAAATAGGTGCCTCTCCAGTTTTCAGAGCTGGTATGTTAAAATAAATAAAAGGTTGTAGCATTTTTCCCAATAACTTTGTGAGGATATTTCATGTTAAAATAGTTCCACTCTCTACCACTTTGGTAAGAAATGGAATACAAGTTTTTTGTAATGCTATGTCTCATGTCATTAAAATTTGAGACATTTCATTACCACTCACCCATTACATTTTAATCGTTTTATTGAGGGAAATTAGGGGTTACACAGAAAATCCTAAATGAGTGCAGAGCTTGCCTTTACAAAGTTTATAATCTCTTTTATGATATTTCACACACTCTCACATCCCATACCACAGGATGAGGACAAAAGCATCCGGTGACTAAAGGATGTAATTATTGCAGAAAGAGAATATACTACTATAGTAAAGGAAAGATCCTAATGTGATGGAAAAACTGATAGTAATTTAGTTTTGTATATATAATTATCCATGGTACAAATTATGGAATGCTTTATCACATGCACAGAGTTGCTGGTTTTTATTTATAAATATTTATAGATTTATCAGCAGCATATTTATTATGTAGAAAAAGAGACCACTGAAGTGCAAATAAAGAAATTGACTGTTTTTAGTGGTTAAGAATTAGAATTTTGGTCCTATCCTATCATATTTATTAATAATGGAGAAAATTCACTGATTTACTCTGACATTTAAAATTTAATTCTCATGGAAGCTGTATTTAAAACAGATATGGCAGACCATTTTGAAACTTAGACTTATTATAAAGAAACTAAGCAAAAGAATGAATCTGGAAAATAGACTTTCTGATATTCAGTTCAAGGGTACTTGTTTTCTTTCCAGTACAAGGGAAAATGCTATTCAGCATTGCCAGATTTGTACATTGTATTGTTGTAGAAAGAATCCAGAACAAAGCCATGAGACATGGATTCTATCCCAAAATTCATGGCTTATTATTAGCTGCATGATCTTGGGCAAATCATCTAATCTTTCTAGGTTTTCAGTTTCTTTACCTTTAAGGAGCACATTGGGCCAAGAGTATTTGGCATTTTTAAGCAGTCTCTCTGCTTTACAATCACATGATTCTTTATTTTCCATCTCTGGGGTTGGATTTTTTTTTTTTAAAGCAATTGATTTTGCCTTAGAAACAAACAATATAGTTCAATCATGATCTTAAAGATTATACACCTGGAAGTTCAACATACTAAGTTCAAATCTATCATTATTTGGGAATGAGCTTTATACTTCTTTAGAGCTTAGGTTTTAGATTTTAGGCCAGAAGCCTTTTTCTTTAAAGCCTCTAGTGTAATGCTATCCAGTCAAACTTTCTGCATTGTCCGACATTCATGCTGTACAGTACGATAGCCAGTAGACATATGTGGCTGTTGAACACTTGAACTGTTGCTGGTGAGACTGAGCAACTTAATTTTTAATGTTACTTAATTGTAATTGAACTAAATTTAAATTGTGACTGGTGGCTCCATATTGAACAGCCTAGTTCTAGAGTGTGTGTGTGTGTGTGTATGCAAATGTATGCTGACTAGGGAGTAGGGTTGCAGAAAGTAAAGGAGAGTGGAGACTATTATTTTGAATGAATAATAATATATTCTGGCATTGAAAATAATTCTATTTTTAAAATTTAATTTTGTGTTTATAAATAATGACAATTATTTTGGTTTTGGATTAATTTTGTTATGTCCTCTAAAAAGGACGGTAATTATGTAGTAGCATAAAGCAGTATTAAAGAGACTATTTTGTTCTTCACATTCATACAATATAAATATTTTTATAAAAGAGCATTACTGTAACAGAATATGTTGGAAAATGACATGATGGTATGACTATTCTGCTTATGCTATTTGTACTTGATTAGATGTCTATTAGAATTTGATAAACAAGGGGCGCCTGGGTGGCTTAGTCAGTTAAGCGTCCGACTTTCGCTTAGGTCATGATCTCGCGGTTCGTGGGTTCGAGCCCCGCTTTGGGCTCTGTGCTGACTGCCAGCTCGGAGCCTGGAACCTGTTTCAGTCTGTGACTCCCTCTCTCTCTGACCCTCCCCTGCTCATGCTGTCTCTCTCTCTCCTAGAAATAAATAAAAATTAAAAATAAAAGAATTTGATAAACAAAAAATAGTACATTGATAAATCAGTGCCATTACCTGCTTAAATTGCTGACTTCAAAGCATCTTCTGCTTATTTTGTTTGTCTTCTAATTATTTTATAGTCAAAGAATGCAACTTCTTGCTTTTAATTTTTTTAATTGCTTATTTATTTTTGAGAGAGAGAAAGAGAAAGAGAGCACAAGCAGGGGAAGGGCAGAGAGAGGGAGACACAGAATCCAAAGCAGTCTCCAGGTCTGAGCTGTTAGCACAGAGCCTGTCACGAGGCTTGAACACAAACCTTAAGATCATGACCTGAGCCAAAGTCACTTGCTAACCGACTGAGCCACCCACGTGCCCCTAAACGCAACTCCATTTTAGCATTCAGTTATACATTTATACATCACATGTAAAGTATTTAATAGCATTGCAGTATTTATCTTACTAAATGTGAAGTTATTTTGATGTTGATACATTCATTAATTTTATTGGCTTTTACTATTTTTATCATCGCCTGATCTAAATACTTCTATTTGTATAAAGGTACAATTCCAAGACTCATTAACTTGTTTCTTATGGAAATGTTCTCTTATAGGGTATTAATACAATCCATTAAACTAGAATTTCTTCTGGCAAAAACAATTCTAGCAGATGGTAACTTTTCTCTCTATTGATTTTGGATTGGACATGTACTTTGGCTTATTTGGTCATGTCATAGTTGTAACATAACAAGGAACATTACAATGATAATATAGTTATTAATGTGTTCAGTATGCAAACTTCTATCCCACCCAATGGAAACTATAGAAGGACTTACATATTTTCTTATTGTAAATAAGAAGGTTGAGTAATCCATTAAGGCATAATATCATAATAACTTATTTGAAATGTCTTTTATGATAAACCAAGTATTTTTAATCAATTGTCTATGTGTTTTATATTGTGAGCATTCATAGGAGTTGGACTTCATTGTTCAGTTGTCATTTAGATATTAGTAATGTTAGAAACAACTTTAGTCATCCCCTTTATTTATTTTTTAAATGTTTATTATTGAGATACAGAGAGAGACAGAACATGAGCATGGGATGGGGCAGAGAGAAGGGGAGACACAGAATCTGAAGCAGGCTCCAGGCTCTGAGCTCAGACTCACAAACCAGGAGATCATGACCTGAGCTGAAGTCAGATGCTTAAGTGACTAAGCCACCCAGGAGCCTCTAGTCATCCCCTTTAAAGCAAGCAACTTTTTATTTTTGAACGTGGATGTGAAGTGGATGGACTAATTGTCATAAAAACAGCTTAAATATCTAAGGCAC
The DNA here is from genome assembly GCA_017311185.1 of Proteles cristata cristata. Lineage (NCBI taxonomy): Eukaryota > Metazoa > Chordata > Mammalia > Carnivora > Hyaenidae > Proteles > Proteles cristata. Next base: position 61,301 of record JAESUZ010003232.1, on the reverse strand, counting down.
AGATATAAAAATAAAGGAATACTGTGTTTTTAATAAAGAAATATTTAAAGGAATTATATTTTTAAACCTTCTAATATTTTCTTTCTACATGAAAAATAACTATTAAAATGATAGGTCTGAGGGTGTCTGGGTGCCTCAGTGGATTAACCGTTTGACTTTGGCTTAGGTCATGATCTCATGGTTCACGAGTTTGAGTCCACATCGGGTTCTCTGCTGCCAGCACAGAGCCTGCTCAGATCCTTTGTCTCCCCCTCTCTCTCTGCCCCTCCCCTGCTCTTTCTCTCTCCCAAAATAAACAAGCATTTAAAAAAATTATAAAAAATAGTGATAGGTCTGGGTAAGTCAAGTCAAAATACAGCTGAAATATTTTCTCTTGTTGATATGCTTTTCACATACTATTATTTGCACCTCCTCCTAAATATACTTGACATATTTATCAGATCTGGTGTTTTCGAGGAGTTCTCTTGCATTCAACTCTTTGTACACTGTACAGTACACTCACTGCATACTTTAAGAATAATCAATTTATGGTCACCTGGGTGGCTCAGTCGTTTAAGGGTCTGACTCAAGTTTTTGGCTCAGGTCATGATCTCATGGTTCGTGAGTTCGAATCCCTGGTCAAGTCTCTGTCAGCACAGAGCCTCCTTGCAATTCTCTCTCTCCCCCTCTCTTTGCCCTTCCCCTACTTGCTTCTCTCTGTCTCTCTGTCTCTTCCTCAAAATAAACTTAAAATAAAAAGAATAATCAATTTAAATGTGTTGCTACTCAATTAAACTATTAGCTACTTGCCGTAAACTTGAGCAGCATTTCCCAAAAACACTATTTGGGAATAATGTATGGATCGCCTGATCATATGAATCAGCACTTTGCTGATTCCCTTCTAGCTTGCAATTATTAGAAAGTAAGTCCCCTTTATAATAGGGAATCTCAATATTAGAAGGTATGAAAAACCAAACCTTTTTTACAGTGTTAATATAATTAATGAATCACCTTCACTTAAAAACAAACCCTTATATTTGTCATGCAGCGCACATTAGCACTGATGTCACAGTGCCTTCTAGTTGAACCTAATTCACTTGCATTCATTTTTATACACAGTAAATTAATTCATCTTAATCATGTATTTTTAAACTCTGTATTTTTTGTGTTTCCCAACAATAGGGTGAAGAGAGTATAATCAATATAATAATATCTTCAAGTTATAACTGTTCCCTATTTAATATCAGGGTACTTTATTTGATTTCTTACAGAAAAGTGTATATAACTATATAGAATTGAGGCCAAGTGCACTTTGAAGATAGCTGGATATGAAAGATACATTTCATGATCTTTTAAAAGTGCCTCATATGCAGACTTTGGGAACTTTGAGTTTCACAGAGAGAATTCAGTATTCCTTCATATAATGTTTGGCCAAACATAGCAATAGTTGGCCATCCATATTTTTATTAGAATTATTCTGGACATAAGAAATTTAATTGTTAATTCTGTTGTTTATACTAATTCATTGTTATATAAAATTTACATTTCTTCTTATAGTATATGTATATATACCTTTAGCTAATGGAAAAATAATGATCTGAATGCAGTAAGTAAATATTTTTTTAATTTAAAAATTTTTAACAAAATTTGCTTTCTAATTGCAGGTGGCCTGCATGCAGTTTATAAATGCCCTTGTCACATCGCCTTATGAGCTTGATTTTAGAATACATTTAAGAAATGAATTCCTACGTTCAGGACTAAAAACAATGTTACCAGTAAGTTGCCTGTACACATTTATTATGCTGATGAACTTTACTGTTTTTTTCTCATTGGACAAAAGAATTTGCAGCAGAGTAAATAAATGTGCTTTGTTCTGTTTTCTTTTGTAAAGCATTAGACATTTTGTGAGCTTTTCTATATTGCAGTAATGTCAGTCTTTTCATACAACTGATGATTCAAAATTCAGCTAATGTATCCAGAATGATGTGGGTGTTTTCTTTCCCCTTGTTTTGTTTTATTTTCTCAAAGTTGAAAGGGAATTTCTTTTCTTTGAATTTGAATACTGAGAACATAAAAGACCACCGCTTTTTCTTTTTCTGCAGCTTCAATTTTCATTTAAAAGTTTTTGCTTTCCTCTTTGAACTTAGATTGATTCCATTTATATTCAGCATAAATATGTGTAGAATTTGGATTAGTATATTCTAGACACATTACTTAACAATGGTATTCTTATTACAATGCTGTGGGAACTTTTCTTACAAAATAATTTCTTAAATCGAATGTGACTATATGCTCTAATTAACATTTTGAAATATCTTTACAGGCTTGATTGAGATAAAGGACACTTATTATATAAACACAAATACAACTAATGTGACTTTTTATTTTGCCTAGGATGTTATTTTGTTTAAACCATGGCATTGTTAAAAGACAATTGTTAAAATGCCGTAGTCTCACACCTGAGGAGAAAAAAAGAAAAAGGGAATAAAATACATATAAAGAAACAAAACAAATATCAAGTGAGCATGTATATAATAATTAAAGTATTAAAAATACCAAAATCAGGGACATTTCCTGGTAAATAATGAGTATGCAGCATACATCTGTAACTTGTGCTCTGATAGTCTTAACAGAAAGTAGTTGAAATTCATCATCATAAAATGTACCATAAACTTGGGTCTGCTGAAACCCATTTTGATAAGATGTATGATTTGGTTTATCTGCTTTTAGAAAAGTTCTGTGTCAATTCTACTTTGAATGGTCCTTTAATCCATGACTTTAAAAAGCAAGGAATTGGTTGCAGTTAATCACAACAACATTTTAAGTGACTCATATTGAGGTTCACTATGGAGTTAACTTAGGCACATTCACCAGCTTTAGTGTGTGTAACATGTTTATTCTTGTTTTGTCACAAATCTTTCCTCATGATGTCTGTAGGCTTAGGTAGCTACAGATAATGTTACAGTCTTGATTCTAGTTTGGTTTTTTTGAGTTGCCTACTTGTTGGTTTCCATGCTCTGGGCTGGTCCTGTTTCTGGGAGAGTAATGTCTTTGGAAATTTTGTGGCTACAAGGGCTCCTTAGCATTCTCTGCTCATTTACTAGTATGGCACATTCTTTTTTACTTAGTTGTTGCTATTACTCTTCCGTATTTTATTTCCCTGTATCTATTATAATTGAATATTCATTTTCTGCCTTATACTACTAAATGTCTGATCAAGAAAACTGTGACTTTCAAGTTATGTAAGCTCTCATCTTTTCAGTAAGAGTATGAATGGTAGCTCTTATCCTTTTATACTTTGGTTTGTTTATCTTTCTGGGTTCAGTGATCTCATGGCATGTTATTCACTTGTTTACACTGACAGTGAAGATTTTTCGTCAGTGATTCTAAGCTTAAGCCTTTTGTGGCAGCATGTACTTCTTAACATATGCATTCCTAATATATGTATCCAGTTAGATTTTTCCTTAACTGTCACATCTCTTCAGTATGTCCTGATTCCTAGATCTCGGTTGGTTCCTCAGCAAGAAAAAAGTAGGAAGTGTCATATTTTTGCCTCCTAAACTTTTGGAAAAGAATCTATAAGGATTCTCAACTTTTTTTTCCCAAGACAGTGGAGTCAAGTATGGCTAAATACAGCCCAGGTAATCAACTAAAGAAGTTGGACATGTCCCCCTAGAGATAATCTATCAAAATCTTATTGGGGGTAAGGCAGAGATGTTTGGTTTGAAAAGGAAAAAAAAATCCTCCCCAGGTATATCTTATATATGAGAATCAGAATCCAGAAAGATAGAACCCAGAAGATTAGATATTCTTTCTTTAATACCATAGATTTCACTACTAATGTTGTTCTTGTAGTTTTATTATCACAATTTGGAACATAGATCTGAATGGTCACACTTTAATGTATATTAGATATACCTACTTATGTCAATTATCTAATTGACTCACTAATTTCCTAAATATTTAAGTGTAAACCGCTAGAATTTTGGTAGCATTAAACATCTGAACACGTGCATGGAAGCTTAATAATGTATTCATAGAAGAGTTTTTAAAATCCTCACACTTTTCCTGTTCATTCTTACTTTTCTAACAGGAAGAGCTCCCTAATTTTCTAGAATATATTATACTCAAAGCAGCAAAGTAGACGTGGCTACGGCTAATTCAGATTGTTTGGTACATGAATAAAACATTATCACAAACCTATCTGGTTATATGAACATGTTGAATCACTGTATTGTATACGTGAAGCTAATATTATACTGTATGTTAACTTACTGGAATTCAAATAAAAAGTTAAGAAAATATACATATCTGGAATCATGAAGTGTTGGAGAAGAATCATGGTTAGTATTTTAATAACCTCTGACACCACCATAATATTACAGCGCAGTGAAACATTTTTCATACAATAATCAGAATCCTAAAGATAAGGATTATTTTAACTATATTCTGTAAAATTTATTTTCAAAATTCCCCCATCTCTATTGATAAATTATGGTGTTTAAAGAAAATTTATACTTAGTTTATATGGAAAATTCTGTTAATTTGCTTTAGCAGTTTGGATTAGTGAGTTGTTATACACTATACAGTTAGTTAAATAAGATTAGGAAATATTAGGTAAATAAGATTTGTGAAGGAACAAGAGAGTAAGAAATCATGTCTGTAAGCAGCAAGCATTCTTACTCTATTAAAAAAACAACAACAACAAACTCTTACTCTGTTGAAGACTCAATTTTGATTGCTTGACTAGTAATCAGTCATGTACTGGTAATGGAATTTCCTTTGAAGTACACTATGTTATAGAAACTTAATTACTTGTTTTACAGAATCTGTCAAAAGTGTTCCATATCTATATAACAATTCTGTTTAAAAAATAACTAAACATATTTAGAATATTTTACATAATTAATAGTATAATTCAGTAAAGTTATGATAATATATATTTTTAAATATAAAACTTTAGTGATGCATTTCCATTTCCTTTTGTAAGATATCATATTTGTGCTATATAAAAACTTTATTAAATAAATGTTTATTTCATCATGAATTTATGGATTTATTTATTAAGGTTTGACATTTGACTGAATGGAAGCTTTATATATATGTGTGTGTATATATATTCATATATATTTATATTAATGGAGAGATTATTAATAAGCAATATAAGAGATCACATTTCTATAGCTATATACTTTAATATTTTTTTAAATGTTCATTTATATATTTTTGTGTGAGAGAGAGAGAGCGAGCGAGCAAGTGAAGGACAGGCAGAGAGAGAATCCCAAGCAGGCCATGCACTGTCCCTGCTGAGCCTGAAGCTAGGCTTGATCTCACAAACCGCAAGATCATGACCTTATTTGAAATCAAGAGTCAGCCACTTATCCAACTGAGGCACTTAGGCGCCACTATGTTTGTGTTTTAATATTGTGGTATATATGTTCATATACTATATATATTGTATATAACTAAAGTCTTGTCCTAACTGAAAACAATTAAACATTTAACCACTTATTTTTACAGAAAACGTTTTAATTATGAAGATTGATTCCATGCTTTATAAAAATTCTAATCCTAATTAAATGGAGGTATTCAAATTTGATTTTTCTGTTTTTCAAACATATTTCAAAGTGTACTAGTTTTATAGTGAGCCTCTAAGAAGGAACATAACAATATGTTATAACATAAGATGTAAGAATAATGAAAAGTCCGTATTATAAAATGTGTTAACAGTTGTTTCTGCAATGACTGACATACTGGATATTTATGGCTTCTGTTCTTTTCTGACTGGAGTTCTGAAATCACTTGATAAAACCACCCACCAATGGTAAATAATTTTGCATTCCAACAGATTGCAAAGTAGAAAACTAGGCCCGAAACAAGTTATTCCTAAAGAGGAAACTAAATGTAAATACATTTGTTTGTCATATATTTTATATAAAATTATATGGAAACATACTAAGTGTTTTCATATGTTCAGTATGTAAATTTAAATTATTATGTAAATGTTATAAAAATATCTAGAAACTGCATACTTGCATTTGGCTTTAATAATAGCGTTACATCTCCATTTATAATTGTTCTATTGAGGGGCACCTGAGTAGCTTGGTTGGTTGGGCGTCCGACTTTGGCTAAGGTCATGATCTCACAGTGTGTGAGTTCAAGCCCAGCTTTGGGCTCTGTGCTGACAGCTCAGAGCCTGGAGTCTGCGTCAGATTCTGTGTCTCCCTTTCTCTCTCTCTCCTCCTCCATTTATGCTCTAACTCTCTGTCACTCAAAAATAAATAAAAACATTAAAAATTTATAATTGTTCTATTGAATAAAAATAGAGACAAGAAATGAATCCTATTTTGTTTTGTTTACCTAATTTGAAATACACCATGCTTGCATTTCCTTTTAGAGTTCAAGCTCAGCTCTAAAATCCTAGTCCCACTTTCAGTATCACCCTTGAGCATCATCCACAGTTGTGATTATCGATTTGGGTTTTGAGAACTGCAAGTTAATGGACACATATTAAAAGATAATTCCAGGTGATATATATTAAGCCCAACAATCTCTGGTGTGGCATGCTTCCAAAGATTTTGTTCATAATATTATTTTGAAAATTATCAGAGGTTTGTAATGCATGCGCTTATAGTATATTACAAAAACAAATCTTTGATACCCAAGTTGGTATTTTGTGATTAGGCTAAGCAAAAAAAAAAAAAAAAAAAAAAAAAGTGGGGTAGGAGGCTAGACATGTAGCTTGATTAAAAATCCTGATTCCTTTTTGCTTCAGAATCACAAAATATCATTTAAAATTTCTTTATACAACTTTCTACGCCATACTTGGGACTGTTGTGCTTGAATATATCCTTGCATTTATTTGTCACTAGTACAGTTGATCTATATTTGCATTTTTTTGCCAGAGTCATATGTGAATGTCCTAACTGCATGGATTCTTTTGCTATCTTTGATTAGTGTATTTGGTCAAAAATGACAGCATTCAATTTGGATCATTAGCAATTAGTTTTTTTTTTCAACTGTAAAAGTGATTGTTAATTTTTTTAATGCAAATAATCAAAATCTGGGGCATGAAAAGAAAATGCGATGAATATAATGAGGTTCTTTAATTTTAAAATAGGAAAATACATAGTACATTTACTTTGTCTCAGAAAACTAAGTGCCTAGGTCAATATTTAAAATTACTTATGTGTATGTAAATGAATAATAGTGTCTGTGCTTTATTACCAAATTATGGTGTTGTCAAACTATTACTCATCTGTAATTTTATGTTTATATATTAGGATCTAAAAGAAAAAGAGAATGATGAGCTTGATATTCAGTTAAAAGTATTTGATGAGAACAAAGAAGACGACCTAACTGAATTATCACACCGTCTCAATGACATTCGAACAGAAATGGAATATCCTTTCAACAAGCCACAGAAGTCATTTTGCATGTATTGTGAAAAAGGGATTTGTGGGTGATTATGTAGACCATTATTAGAGTTTTTGTCTGCCAGCCCAATTTACACCCATTTATTTATATTAGTACCTCACTATGATGCTGTCCTTCAGATTCATGTTGAGGAATTGTCAGACTGTCCTGATAATTTATACAGACAGTATTGAAATCTGCACAATGGCTTGCTGTATTATAGATATATTCAGCTTAATAGTCTAAAATAGACAAGAGCCTAAGGCATATACTTCACATGTAAGAATTTAGGAGGTAAAGTTCACTGAGTTCATACATAACTATAGGTAATATACTTCTTCAGTTTTATTAAAAGGTACTCAAATGACTTAGAGATAAAATTCAACTCAAATAAACGTCTTATTCTCAATCCAAATATTTTGTTCCCTTAGTAAAAAAAAATGTTTAGATGTTATAGTATCTGACTGTAACAGGTCTGTGAGGTAGAAGCGTTTGATTCAAATACCAGATATAATCTTCCTGTGGCAACAATTTTATATGAAATGATTTTAAATATAAAAGATAGTTGCCATAGCATTGCCGGCCATTTGTTTCACACTCAGTAAATTTCTTACTTATGGTATTTGGAGGATATTGGAAAATACTTCAAAACTAAAAGACTTTTGAGATGGAATTTTTCTCTATGATATTTGCTTCCCTCTTTCTCTCTGCACCACTGAAATAAAAAAAGCAGCTCAAATATTCCTTTCCTTGAAACTCATACAGTACTTTCTGTCTTATTTATGTATACTTCTGTTCATCTGTGAGATTGAGAGGAGAAATGTTATATTTCATCTTTTTCCTCTAATGCTACTATTAAAGTGTCTTACATAGAAGTATTAGATAAATGTGTGTGTGTGAGGATAATGATGTCATTATTATAAGGGATCAATGCCACTAATTTCTTATCCAGCATTAGTGACTCTAGACTACAGTCATTTCCATAATATTAAATGCTTTTCATATTAATATATATATATATTGTTTCCTTGCTTTGTATAGATTTCTCTTGTAATGAAACTTCACCATAAAGCTATTTTGGGTTCCATTTTGTAACCACTTAAAGGACCTTAGAAGACTTTAATACAACACTCTTGCATGGGGTATGAGAAATAATCCATCATATACTTCTACTTCAGAGAAAATATTGACATTTCAGGTTATCTTTAGAATGTTGGATTACAGTTCCTTTTCTACCTTTATTTTACATCGATTTTCTAGGTCCTCACTTTTATTATAAAAGTGAATCCATTTTTGAAATCTGTTGTTTAGTTTACTAGAAGCATCTAAACTTCTACCACTCTTTTTATATCCTAAGAAAAGTATGTTTCAGGTTCTGTTGTCTTTACCTTCCATTTTTATTAAATAATGAAATACAAATAAATGTAAACAGTAACAATTTCACACTTAGTGTTTTATCAGTGTAAAATAAAACTGGTTTGTGATATTTTAGCAGTCCACAGAATGCTCCTTTACCTTCTGTTTTATGTGGCAGTGAAAATAGAGGAAGAATGGCTTACATGAATAATATAGGTACTCTATCACAACCACAGGAAGAGCAAGAGTAAACCATTTCCTCTAATGACATTGCTGTTGCAATCATACCAGCTATCATCTCAAATTTAAAATATAATGGATAACTGATTGCTTTAGGTTTTGATGAGTAAATGGTTTTAGAAATGCTGTTTTAAGTCTGTTTCTCTAATGAAAAGATTAAAGCGATTCCATAGATTAGATTTATTTATGTAAATTTTACAATACTGGATCATTCAGTTGAAGGTTTAGAAACACAGGAAACAAAATGGTGTATCAATATTTAAAAAGAATGAAAGTGCTTTTGTTATGATTAAAAGTTTCATCAAGAGCTTCAGTGTTTTTCCTTTACTTATATTCCACTGATATGAATGAAGTGTATCATCTTCTGTATAACATGTTGAAGGACACTGCTGCTGAAAATTACTTATTATCCATTCTACAACATTTTTTGCTCATCAGAAATGATTATTATATCAGGTAAGAAGCAGTTAAATTAAGGGAAACTGATAATGTAGTACATCCTAGGTAGTAGAGGCATATATACATACACAAATAGTGTATAATGGTGATTTTGGGTGACATTTTTTAAAAAGTGTTCATTTATTTTTAATTGGGCCAGAAGGATATACTTATAAAACTGCATATCCCAGCAACAGGACATTTAGTAGAAAGAACCCAAGAGATTTTACTGACCTTGTGATGAATTTCCATTTTGTAAGCTGTTATAGCTAATTTTGAGTAAAAGTGTTGTAGTTAATTCAAGACCTTGTCAATGCCAAAGTACTCATCCATTACTGAAATTGAGAACTTGTGGAGGCCTGGAACCATTTTTGTATCCATGGATGTAGGACTAACAGGTCATTTGTTTTCATTAACATTAGGAACAATTAAGTAAGTAGATAAGGTTGATAAGTATCTTTGTACACAAGCATGAATCCTTATAAACTAAAGTATTATGTCCCTAGTGTTCACAGTTGATTGCATCATTTTTTTTTTTTTTTACACTGTAATGTCCAGGCCATTGTTAAGTTTAAGCATATTTCTCCTTAGGGAGTGTAATGGCTAGAATGATTTCTTCTAGCAGTGCTAGAAAAATACTTTGTTCTTTTAGCATGCTGAGCCACTTCTTAAGAAAATTGATTTGTATAGATAGAAAAGATATCCAAGAATACTTTCTCTCCTTTTCAGGCCACAGTATTACAAGATAATTGAGGAGTGTGTTTCACAGATAGTGCTGCACTGCAGTGGCATGGACCCAGATTTCAAGTACAGGCAAAGATTAGACATTGATTTCACACATCTGATAGGTATGTCACATTGTCTTCAATGTCCCTTATGTTTTACTCTCTTCTGTATGATAGTCAATTTCTGAAGGTGGTGCTCTCACTGAACTTCCTTATTAATATCTGGTAAGTCATTGTGTCTGTGAGTACCTAATCACTATAATTGTTAATTATGATGATCATGAGAGTTCTCCCTGTGTCACTGAAAATATTAACCTATTTGATAAGTTTTAATATTCTTGAATTAAGTTTAAAGTCAGTGCCCCCCAGAAAAACCATTATATTATTATAGATGAATACTTTGCTTTTCAGAAACACGACTCTGGAGTCCATTGATTAAGTTTATGTTGGTTTATCAGTGGTATTATAGATAATCACATGTGCAATTATAGGATCTAATTAGTAATATAGCTATTTATTAATGTTCAAGTTTGAGAAAAGAAATATAGACTTCAGTAACTCAAGACCTTTTAATTCAAAGTAGATCAATTTGTATTTTCATAGACCTTAAAGCTAGAAAAGAATTTGAAGTTCTCATGTTCATCTAATTGGATTGCTAAGGAAATATCAGCCTAGACTACTAGTTAGCTGTATTTTCTGGAACAGTCTCTGAAGGATGATGTGAAATCTCTTGTGAAATATGCTACATTATATGACCTTATAGTTAAACAGTTTTTATGCCTAATCAAAATCACTATTGGCTGAGTTTCAAGCATGAACTAATTTGTTTTGTCTTTAAATGAAGAAAACAACAGCTGTGGAATGCCAATTATAATTCTTCACTCCATACCACAAGGCAGACTCAATAATATTCAAAGATGAATTTTTTATTAGTTATTATCTATTATTTATTTTATTTTATTTTATTGTTTTTAGATAGGTAGTTTTATTTTTTAACTTTTTAAAGCTTTCATTTCTCTTTCTTTTTTTATGTATTTAATCATTCATTTAGTTTTTAAAAATTTTTGAGTTTCTTTTATGTGATGCTTTTGGTAATACTAAGATTTTTTCTTTCCTCAAGTTAGTTAACATACAGTGTAGTCTTGGCTTCAGGAGTAGAACCCAGTAATTTGTTTCCTACATATGACACCCAGTACTCATTCTGAAAAGTGTCCTCCTTAATGCTCATCACCCATTTTACCCACCCCTCCACCCCCTACCTCCCCATCGACCCTCAGTTTGTTCTGTGTATTTAAGAATCTCTTACAATTTGCCTCTGTTTCTGTTTTTATCTTATTTTTCCTTCCCTTCCCTTCCCTTATGTTCATCTGTTAATTCCACATATGAGTGAAATTATGGTATCTGTTTTTCTCTGCTTGACTTCTTTTGCTTAGCATAAATTTATTTATTTTGAGAGAGAGCACACAAGTGGGCACAGGCAGGGAAGGGGCAGAGAGAGAGGGAGAGAGAATCCCAAGCAGGCTCTGCACCACCAGCATGGAGCCTGATGTGGAGCTTAATTGCACAAACCAAAGGATCATGACCTGAGCTGAAATCAAGAGTTGGATGCTTTAAAGACTGAACCACCCAGGCAGCCCTAAAGCTTTTATTTTTAAGTAATTTCGATACCTGCTGTGGGGCTTGAACACAGAACCCTGAAATTAAGAGTTGCGTGCTCTACCAACTTAGCCAGCCAGGTGTACCTTATTTTCTGATTTTAAATCCAGTACTCATTTACTCTAGGTAATCTAGAGACTTATGTAAGTGATAGAATAAACCACTGATCCCACTTTTTAGCTCAGTACATTTCAACACCATTACTCACTTTTCGGCTGAGTACATTTTCTTATATCTCTCTTTTTTAACCTATCTATATGCTGATTTTTCATGGACCATTATATTATGAGAATTTTTCCATGTTAACCTTCAAAGTCTGACTTTGAATGTCTGTATAATATCCCATCTTATGGAGTATCATAATCATCTTGACGAGTCCTTTCTTACTATACCTCTAGATTGTTTTCATGTTTTCACAATTATAAATGAATCTGCTAGGAACATTCTTGTTTACCTTTTTCTTGTCATTTCCTTACAATCAATTCCTGTAACTGAGGGCATGAACTTTGAAAAGTCAAATCCTTTTCAGGAAGTGTGCACTAATATACCTTTCCTGAGAATTAATATGAATGCTGGCCTCAGAGCCTATTTTATAATGAGCTTGATTAACTCAGGTTATTTAATATTTTGTTGAGAGAGTTTTAAGGGAATTTCCAAATATTTGAATTGGCTTATAATCTATTATGGACCATGCTTGGCACATGTACTCTATTGTTGATTTTGGCTAGCTCTTTCAGTGTTCAGTAGACATTTGTTTTGTGTGTGTGTGTGTGTGTACTGTGTGCCAGGTACTTACAGTTGTGTACTGTTAGTTAAGCTTTGGGGTGGGGGAGGTAAAGGCAGCAAGTGAAAGAAGATAGAGCTTCAGAAACCCATGATTACCTCATCCATGTATCATCTCTGTGACTGTAAACAAACCATTTAACTTCTCCAGGCTTCAGTTTTATCAACTGTAAATTCAGATAAGTCAAATATATGCATAGTCCTTAATATTTTATGGACAGAGGACTTTTTCTGATGAATGCTTTGGAACTTTCATTAGAACCACCCCCACCACACACAGACATGTGCATAAATGCAAAAATTAGGAGATGCTTCAACAACATCTAGGAAATTTATGGATGTCTGTTTTAAAGTCACCTGGACTTGGAATATCGAATCTCTTCACTATTCTCTAAGTCTAGTATTTTTCATAAATTCAATCAAATTCTTGGCCAGAACTCTTAATGTCTTCCAATTGAAATTTAAATCAAGATCATTACCAACCATTGAGAGTACAGCACAGATCTACCCCCTCCTTTTCTGATCTTTGACCAATTTCCAACTTAGTTCTTTATACACAGTTCTTTAAAAAAAACTTTATTGAGATGTATTTGACTTGAGAAAAGCTATCTATAATTAAGTACACAATTTGATAAATTTCAATATTTGTATGTATACTTAAAACCATCATCACAATCAAGATAATAAACATCTCTATCACTCTCTCAAGTTTCTAAGCTCTCTGTAATCTCTCCTTCCCATGCCTCGCTACCTCTCTCCATCCTGAGATTACTGACCCATCTTCTCTTACTCTAGAGTAGTTTTGTTTTTAAAAATTTTATGTTACTAGAAACAGTGCATGCACTGTCTTTTTGTCTGCTTTCATGTAGCATAATTATTTTGAGATTAATTCATGTTGTTATATTGCATGTATCAATAGTTCATTCCTTTTTATAACTGAGTAGTATTACAGAATATGGATATACTGCAATTTATGTATACATTTAATTGTTGATGGACATTTGGGTTCTTTCTATTTTTTTGGCTATTATAAATAAACCTTCTATGAACATTCATATACATGGGTATAGACATATGTTTTCATTTCTTTTGGATAAATAGGTGTGAAATGGCAAGATACAGAGTAGACTTGTATATGTAATGATGAGAATATTTCCAAAAAGATGTTCTTCAGTTATTTATATTCTGGAATATTTGATTAGACCTGAGAAATTTAATGTTTGTTTCCTTATTTACATAATACGTTCTGCTCCAGATCAGAAGTCAGTTAAGTGTGAAATCTTTCTGTAGAAAACCTGAATTAATGAATGCTATTGTGTCCCCCCTTCTAGCCTTACTTTAAAGGTCATTTTGAGGGGTATCTGGGTGGCTCAATCAGTTAAGCATCTGACTCTTGATCTTGGCTCAGGTCATGATCTCAAGGTCTCATGAGTTCAGCCTCATGTCAAGTTCTGTGCTCACAGTTTAGAATCTGCTTGGCATTCTTTCTTTCCCTCTCTTTCTGCCCCTGCCCTGTTCTCTCTGTCTCTCTCTCTGAAAGTAAATAAACATTAAAATAAATAAAGGTCATTTTGATTCTTATTTTTTTAATGTTTATATTTAATTTTAAGAGAGAGAGTGTGCAAGGGAGACACAGACTTTGAAGCATGCTCCAGGTTCTGAGCTGTCGGCACGGAGCCTGACATGGGGCTTGAACTCACAAACTCTGAGATCATGACCTGAGCTAAAGTTGGAAACTTAAACAACTGAGTCACCCAGGCACCCCAGATTCTTAATAGTTTTAAGAATAGATTCTTTATTTTTTCTCCACCCATAATGAACCACAAAAAAAATTTAAAGAATTATATTATTGTAAAAGTTGGGAAATAATTGAATACCTCTAAAACGATGATGATTTAGTCAAATACATTCTTCAATGCTTGGTATTGTGCCTCATCAATACTATCATTGAATTCAGTTAGTATGCAAAAAAATGTGGTAGTTTATGTGTTATGTGTAGTGTAGGTCAACTTACCTTCAATAGCAATTGATATAAAAATTATTGTGTGGTAAAATTATTGGCTGGCAACCATCTTTTGCCTAGGGATTTGATACAATAATTTCTAATAATGTTTTGTCAATCTTAATAGATTCTTGTGTGAACAAGGCAAAAGTGGAAGAAAGTGAACAGAAAGCAGCAGAATTTTCAAAGAAGGTAAGACTATAATTGTTAAATTAATAATTTATTCACAGTACATATTTTATATTTATTTATGTGAAGATTTATAAACGGTTCCATTATGTACTACTTCATGTTTTTGATTAAAACATAACCAGAAAATATTGATTTCATTCCTGATAAGGCTGTTACTGTTGCATCCTCATCACCTTTAATTTGTTATGGAAGAAAAACACTGGCTATATTCTACTAGAGTCATAAATGAAATAAAATTAGTTTATTGGAAGGATAGAATTTGAAGCAGTAAACCAAAATACATTGCCCGCCCATACCGCTTTATTACAGTTCTCCCTTTCTATAGGTAGCTCCCCTGGAGAACTGTGAGACATTTAGCTAGTCTAATCTATTATGATCTTTAATGAGAGTGCTATTAAATAGCAATAGAATGACACAGTGTTTTTTCTCTCTCTGCCTCTCTCTGCTTGGACTTATCCTCTTGGAGTTTTATAATTACCAGTTTCAAAAGATTCTGCTACTTCACGTAGGGTTGGTGGAATTTGATGGCTCTTTCTATGTTAATGACTTATGTAAATACAAGTTTTATGACTATCTTAATTTTATTTAGATTTCAGATTATCTTTTTCTTGTTTCATGAAAGCATGATTACAGTTTTACTAGTTTCTGCCAAAAGTTGCATTTTTGTTCTGGATCCTAGGAAGCATTAGTATAGTATTTCTCTCCTATTGGTATCAGGGGGAAGGATTGAAGCACAAGTCTAAAAACTCTAGTTTTCAACCTTCTGACAGCAAGATAAAGTGCTTACATATTGCTGTCTCTTCAAAGTTATGACTTACCTTGGAGATTAGATAATCACTTTTGCTATCACTGTAGAAATTATAGAATATAACTGAAGTTACTTCAGGGCATCTGAAGACATATCTTTCCTCTTTCAGTTACTGGCATAGATTTTCAAAGCTTGAGCATGAAATGTTTGTCCGAAGTTGTCATTTTATTGGTGGAAGAAAATGAATGCTTTTTAAATAGACCTTTATATTTATAATGTTCTTGTTTTAAATAGCACATTTAAAATTCCCTTTGAAAATCTTAGAATCTTCTTAATTATTTGCTGGTACTTTGATTAGATGCCACAAGACCGTAGAAAATTATGTTGATCTATATGGTAAAATTTTCTGTAAGCATATATTAAGGGAAATGGAGTCCTGAAATAATAAAAAAGATGTTTCAGTGGTTAGTGCCTTATTCTCATCACCATCATTTAGAATGAAAACATGTATGGTCTCTCAGTGGTTATCTGCATGCCTTTCTTATTCTGGGTGATTTTAAGAGGCTGTATAAAGCAGTAAAAAAAAAAAGAGGGGGGTTTAGAATGAGAAGAAATAGTTTTAAGATCTGATCTTAGGTTTTCCACTAATTAGCTGTGACTTTAAGCTACTTACTCTTTTGGGTCTAATTCCTTCATCATTAAAAGAAGAGGATAAGATTAGCTGCCCTGTAAGAAGTCTTCCAATTTGCATATCTCAGGTTTCTGTGATTCCTATTCTATGGGTTTGCAGATTAGGATCACTTTAAATTACAAACAGAAACATTGTGTGCCTATTTTCAGATGTACTAATAAACCATTTATAAAGGAAAATGGTATCATTTACATCATGCTTGGAAGCTAACTTTGGGAGAGTGGGTGGAAGTATAAAATAGACAATTTTTTTATTTTTTATTTTATTATTTTTTTAATTTTTTTAATGTTTTATTTATTTCTGAGAAAGAGACAGCGTGAGCAGGGGAGCGTCAGAGAGTGAGGGAGACACAGAATCTGAAACAGACTCCAGGCTCTGAGCTGGCTATCAGCACAGAGCCCGATGTGGGGCTTAAACCCACGAATCATGAGATCGTGACCTGAGCTGAAGACCTACACTTAACCGACTGAGCCACCCAGGCACCGCTAGGATAGATAATTTTTTTGAACAAATGTTCATTTATTTTTGAGAGAGAGAGAGAGTGAGTAGGGGCTGGGCAGAGAGAGGGGGGCAGAGGATGTGAAGCAGGCTCCATGCTGACAGTGGTGAGCCCAATATGGGACTCGAACCCACCAACCCAAGATAATGACCTGAGCTGAATTCAGATGTGTAACCGTCTGAGCCACCCAGATACCCCAGAATGAGATAAATCTTAACATGAATAGTAGTAAAGTTGAAAAAGCTCCATCTTCTCAGTCAAGTAGGAAACATGGTCATTACTGACTGTGAAGGATCAGGGGTGGGTTTATAATTTTTAAATAATAGAAACAATTTGGACTAACCTCTATGGAAAATTTTCCAGAAACTCAGGTAGCAATGAATAAAAGAATTAGTATTTCATGTTTGACCCCAAAACTATTGTTATCCATTTTGTTTACACACTCTTTCTTCAGACTTGGATCTATTTGACATTCTTTAATTTCCAAAGGTCAAATCTATGAGGATGAATATTTATTATCAGTGAATATAATTTTTATTGTCCTGAAAACTCTAAATACAATTCTAGACAGTAAGCTATATCAATTTTAGGAACAGAAATAATGTGATTATAATAAAGTACAGATATCTAAGATGATTTAAAGTGACATTGGTAATAAAGGGCAAATGTTTTATAGATGGACATAGCAATATTTATGTATGCAGGTTTGTTTGGTTCTGCTTGGATTCCTGACTGACGTAAGGGCCGGGCAAGATGTAATAAATAGATATTCATCATTTAGATGGTCTCTCCTGCTTAACACACTATAATTTTGTATGTATGTATGTATGTATGTATGTTTCAACTTTTTATTTAACTTCTAATTAGTTAACATGTAGTGTAATATTAGTTCCAGGAGTAGAATGTAGTGATTCTTGACTTACATATAACACTCAGTGCTTATCACAACAACTGGCCTCCTTAATACCTATCACCCATTTAGTCCATCCCCCTGCCTGCCTCCCCTGCAGCAACCCTCAGTTTGTTCTCTATGGTTAAGGGTCTCTCTTATAGTTTGCCTCCTTCTCTCTTTTTTTATTTCCCCTATGGTCATCTTTTGTTTCTTACATTCCACATGTGGGTGAAATCATATGGTATTTGTCTTTCTCTGACTGAGTTTTTTGGCTTAGCATAATACACTCTAGCTCCACCCAGATCATTGCAAATGGCAAGATTTCATTGTAATATTCCTCTGTGTGTGTGTGTGTGTGTGTGTGTGTGTGTGTGTGTATACACGTATATATATTCACATACCCCCCCCACACACACACATACACACATACCCAAATACATGTATACACCACTCTTCTGTATCCATTCATCAGTCAAAAGACATGGGTTCTTTCCATAATTTGGCTGTAGTTGCTAAAACTGCTGTTAACATTAGGGTGTATGTGCCCATTTGAATGAGTATTTTTGTATCCTTTTGGAGGTAATTCCATACTTTTTCCAGAGTGGCTGTACCAATTTACATTCCCACCAACAGAGTAAGAGGATTCCCCTTTCTCTTCTCTGTCTCCCTGTCTTTCTGTCTCTCTCTCTTTCTCTCCCACCACCCCTTAGTCTATGATCAAGGTTCCCTCCCCACTACAGCATCCACAATTATTTTCTTCCCCAAATCACATCTCCACACCTGGTACCTTCCACTATTTGGCTTATCTCTTACTTTAGTTGTGCAGTTTGGTCTTTCAGTTCTCAGATTGATTTCTTGGGTATTCAGAATGATTTAATATTTATCTAAATATTTTGAAAGATGAGGCAAGCATAGGGTCCCCTTACTATTCTGCCATCTTAACTCCTACCCAAACGGCACCAGGATTTAACCTTTTATTTTCTCTCTTGTAACATTTTATGCAAATGTTTTAGTTAACCATCTGAAGGAGAATGCCATATTTACATATATAAAATCTCTCACATTTTGTGGAACACCACTTTTTGGATGCTAGATAATTAAAATTTTAATAGAAATATCTTGTTTGTATTTATGTATAATCATTTGGGCGTTCTAAAAGTACAGTCTCTTTTCAAGATTAAATATAGTTAAGGAGTTGAACTGCTTGATGGCTAATTTTTAGCTTTCATTTTCTAATTTAGTGAACTTAAAGCTATGGGATGAAACATTAAAGGAAATGCTTAATTCTAAAACCTAATTTTCAATAACAAAACAATATAAATGTCCACTATATGTGAAGAGAGACTTCTCAGTCCACTGTTTTAAAATTTTGTTTTGTATTTTTTTTTGGAAGTGAAAGTAGGTTTGTTTATCTTGTTTTCCGGCCATATTTCTTCTTTAGTAATACCATAAGCAATACCCCACTCCCACAGGGGTGCTTAATTGTCATGAAAATAATCTAGAGGTTTGATTTTCTGAATGAACTGGGAATTCATTGAAGCAAAACACACTCCTCTTATTTAATACATAACATTATTTAAAGGTTTTTCAAAACTATCTTATTAAGTGTACATTTATGGTGGTGATCATTGCAGTTCGATGAAGAATTCACAGCTCGACAGGAAGCTCAAGCTGAACTTCAAAAAAGAGAAGAAAAAATTAAAGAGCTTGAAACAGAAATCCAACAACTTCGAACCCAGGTAATGAAACAAGATATAGACTTGTCACAGTGAGTTCAATGGTAGAAAATTATCTTGGTAGATGGAAGGAAAAATGTGACCAGAAACAGATTTTTTGGCAGTTTCTCGTTTTAGTTGAAATAACTACAGATTTTATTTTCCGGGAAAATAAACTATTTTACTGTTTGTATAAAAATGGTTTGTATAAAAACTGGTTGCTTAAACTGTTAGACCACCTTTTCCAAAGGAGAATCACCGAGGACAAAGCCCACAAACACAAAAGAAGTTGGTTATTCAGGTTTATTTTAGTCAGGCCTTAAGGCCCCCTCCGGAGCACCCAAAGCATCGTCAAAGAGTCCTCAGAAGAGCGCTCCATCAAGCCATCGCTCAGGGTTTATATAGGGAGAGGGGCGAAGCCAGTGTACAGAAGTAAGAATTTTGCGGTTAGAGGTGGGGGGTTGCTTAACAGTCGCTTGAAGAACATGTTTGACCATTCTAATCACAATGTTCACTAAAGATTTACATCTCAGAGGCTTGCTGCAGCCAGGAGGAGCTAGGTTGCTCAACCCCTGACCTTTTATGGCAATAGAGTTTGAGATCAAACAATGGTTTGTCCTTATTTGCAAGCCCCTCACCTTTTGGCTCAGGGGAGTTTTACAAAACTTCCCTGAATATTTTTAATGGAATATATTACATAAGCAAGACTGTTTTGGAGACAAACTTTCATGCTTATTTGAGAAGTTGGATGCATAATTTCAAAACCCAAGAACTTTACGTTTCCATATATATCCCCTATGATGAGAAGCACCCATATACACTCAAAATGTTAATTATGATGTCTAAACTATAGAACTGATTAAGTCCTCTCTGCACTTTTTATTTATTTTTATTTTTTAAAGAACTCTCAATAGTTTTTGTGTTTTAAATGAATATTAAGAAATGGAAGATCAATAATGTTGGGGAGAAAAATGTCATTTTCCTATGTATGCATTTCCTTTTTTGTCTTTACTATGCACTTTAGCCTGTAAAGCCAATTAATGAAAACGATGTTTGAAAAAAAATTGAAGATAACCTTCTTAGAAAATAAAATTAAACTATGTAAATTTCGAAGGTTTAATTAGCTTTATTAAACAGTTTATGAATTTGGCAGCATTCCATTTAGTAAGCAAAGGGGAACTCCAAGGAGTTGTATAAAATGAAAGGTTTTTGTGGAAAGAGGGTGGGACAGCAAAGTTATTAGGGAAAGGAAAGGATTGTTCTAGGCCTTGACACTTTTCCCTTAGGGCAGCAAGCAAGAAGTGTTATGCAGATTACCTCTTCTTCATTTAGGGGATGGAGAGGATTTAGGTGGCTGACTCATTAGCTGCTGATGGAAAAATTCCTGATTTACCCTTTGAGACTATATTTCTTGGAGATATTGAAACTGCAGGTAGATTATGTATTAAGCTCCAATTTGGTGACTCAGCCTAACTGATACCATTTGGGGCCTGTGGTTTTCTTTGTAACACCTCTATACATAGTGGATGCTCAGTAGATATTTGTTGTTTGACTAGATTTATATCCATCAGTCTACTCAGTGCAGTGGCGTTTCCTATCCTTAGTCTGTTTCATTTATCTATTTTATAGTTTTCTTTCATTAAATCTTTCTCTTGTATCATGTTACTACCCTTTTCTCATCTCTGAGAACGCAGTTTCTTTTATTTATTTATTTTTTACCCTCCCAGATGGTGACATTCCCCAATGTCACCCTAGCACAGGGCCTTACTATTTAGTTTTTGCTTATTTATTATTAAATTAACTGATCTGTAAAAGTGCAGAGTCACACAGTTCTTTCTAGTGTACCTAAAATTGTGCCAAATACTAAATTATTCATTAGTTATATTCAATTCTCAATACTCTATTGTAGCCTAATTTAATTGTTCCATTCCTAATTGTTCATGGGAAGTAGGAGAAAGGCTGATATGATTTGATTTTTAAAGGCTGGTGGCATTTATTTGATATTCTTTATTAAATTTGTAAAATATGAATTTAGCTTGAATAAAATCCTGTGTTAAAAGTGATAGCATTTTTATGTTTGCTCAAGTTTCATATGTTAGATATGATCTATAGAGATAAAATTTGATGTTAAACATAACTTTGCTCTCTTTTCATAAAAAAATATTTTACCTTTCAAATTATTCAGTAAATCTGTTTATACATAAAACATAGAGTAAATTACTAATTTCCCAAAATTTTCAGAAAAATTATTTTGACTTTTTTCATAATTTCTTTGATCTCAATCAAGACTAGAAAAATCATACTGTTTTCTAAAATTTTGCTGCATTAAAAATAAAGTGAAAATAAATTTGCATATTTTAATCCTATTTCAATTCTTACTATTTTCAGGAGAAGCTGTATTCCAGAGGAGGATTGTCATTTGTTAAGTGTACAAACACTTTAATTGTCTGTATGTGTATTGTATACACATAAACATCATATAGATGAATAAAATATTTGGACAATGCATATTAAGTATTATGAGAAACATTGCCATGATTATATCTATGATTATTAATTTTTAATATTCTTATAAATAGGTCAATCCTTTAAATTGATTGCTCCAAAAATATGCTTCAACTTATTTATTTTGTAAAGATATTTCTGAGTTTAGTACAATTAAGTAGTCCAACTTTGAAATTTATATTAATAAAGATAAGAAGACTTTCTCCCCAAATAAAAATAACACTATGCTAAGAATATTAATTTTAAACTTTTCATCAAGTTAATCTGATGTCATATCTTGAATCCAAATATGTCTGTTCATTGGTAGGATTTCTTTAGGAATGTTTATAATAACCAACTTCACTTTTATATGAATTTATTTTGTAAGTAAACCATTGTGAACAGTAATGGCTTAAAGAAACATATACAGATTAATTTAAAAAGTAGGTAATTTGGAATGAGATATTTACCTTCATCTGTTATCCATTATCATTAGAGAATGAGTTTCAATTGCTTTCTGGTAGTAAAAGTTATACCCTCCTTATAATTCAATCTCTGTGAATTAATTCCTTTCAAGGCAAATGCCTATTCATGAGGAGGTAGTCTGCTGTAGTGGAAAGAGGACTGCATTAATTATCAGAAGAACCACATTCAAATCTTAACCACATTTCAGACTCTGTGACCTTTGGTTAGTCGTTTAACCTTTTTGTAGTTACAGTTTTCTCGTCTATAAGCAGTGAGATAAAGTTGAGATAAAAATGACCTACTTACATTACAGGGTTATGATAACAATGAAAAGAAGTAATGGATGTAAAAACATTGGTAAACATATATTACCATGTAAATGAATGTTATTCAATCTCAATACTAATTATTGGCATTAAAAGACTGCTAAGTTGCTGGTATTATGAGACAGACTCTGTAAAGCTAATTGGCTCCAAGGGAATCTGATCTATGATTGAATTAATTATCCCATATTCAAACCAACTAGTCTCATAGGTTCTAGCCATTTACTGTACTTCTTTGCATATATTTATAATGAAAGATAAATTTCAGTTTTTAGAGGAGTGTTTCAGAAAATCTTTAAGGACGCCAACTTTTGTAGTACATAAACAGAAGTAGTCAATGTCCAGAGTTTATAATGCTTATCAAAAAATCTATGAGAGTATTTTTCAGTTACTGTTAATCCTTTAGATATCACTACATTAAATAAAATTTATATAATTTTAAACCACTAATGTGTACTGACAGGTTTCTTTGTTGTTATATTTTACTGTAAGCATTTAAAATTGTATTATATGTATTTCAGGGACAAGGACTCTCAGGTTCATCAGGAATTCCAGGCCCTCCTCCACCACCTCCATTGCCAAATACTGGGTTATCCCCACCACCACCACCTCCACCAGCACCACCTCTGCCTGGAGGAGCTCTCCCTCCTCCTCCACCTCCTTTACCTGGAATGACTGGTATACCACCACCACCACCACCACCACTTTTGTTTGGGGGACCTGCTCCTCCATTTCCCCCAGGCATTCCTCCTCCCCCAGGAGCACCACTGGATCTGCCTTATGGGATGAAGCAGAAAAAAATATATAAACCTGAGGTACCCATGAAGAGAATCAACTGGTCAAAGGTAATGCTACAACTGGAGTATTTTTGGCTTTGTCGTAGTTGATTGTTAATATGTGAATAACTATTGCTGCCTATAAGAACTGTATAATTATTGAGAACATGACTGTGGACTCTTGCTTTCCTTTTGTGAGTTCCCCATCTTATGTGTATCATTCAGTGTGGTACCCAGAGAATTGGAAACTCCACAGATAATTTGAAATTAATGTAGAAGGCAAAAGGAAAATCAGAGTGAAAAAGGTGCTAGAGAATATATATAAAATCTGTCACCAAATGAAACATAATTTTGATTCTCATACTGCTGTTAACTTTAAGTACTATAACATTCTCAAATATAATCTCCATTATTATCATGCCTTTTTTCTTAGTTATTTTAGTTCTTAGAGATTTTTTTTTAGTTTTAAATATTTAGATAGTATTGAATAGGTGGCAGTATTCAGTAGTGACATAAATATTTTTAATATAATCTATGGATTTTTTCCTTTTGAATGTTATGTTGCTTTATTATTATAAGAATATGTCTTTTGAGAAAAGCTTATTATCAAGATTGACGCTGTCCCTGTTTAATAGGAACTAATCTTCTAATGAAAATACAATTACCCAGACCACCATTTAGGGAAATGACTCATCCAAGAACATCCTTAGAAATCTGACATTGTCTACATAGTAATTGGTTTGACCAGAATCATGGGTAAATTAGTATTTAAGTTAAGAATATATATTTGCTTTGCTCATAAGAGTAAATGAGGTACAAATAATTTTGGATATATATAGTCATTTTTTATTAGGTAAAATCCACCAAACTATAGGATCCAGATGCTGTTGGCCCAGTTATCTCTGTGTGTAAATGCAATATGTTCACTTGGCGTTTAAGCATGCAGTGTAATGGCACTTAGATATCAAAGAGCATCATACTGTACTAGAAAATGTGCAGTCCCAGTATTGAATTGCAGTGTAGTGGTTAAGAGCAAGATCTCTGGAACAACACTGTCTGGGTTTAATTCCCTCTTTGCCATTTACTAGTTTGGGCAGACACTTAAACTTTCTGGGGCTCAGTTCCTCATCTTTAACATGGAGATAATAATAGGTCCTGCTTTATTTATTTATTTATTTATTTATTTATTTAATGCTTTATTTCTGAGAGGGGGAGAGAGAGAGACAGCGTGACCAGGGGAGGGTCAGAGAGAGGGAGACACGCAGGCTCCAGGCTCTGAGCTAGCTGCCAGCACAAACCCACGAACCATGAGATCATGATCTGAGCTGAAGTCGGATGCTTAATTGACTGAGCCACCCAGGTACCCCAGTAGATCCTGCTTTAAAGAATTATTGCAAGAATTTGATTAGGTAATGCATGCAAATCACTTAAAACAGTACCTGACACATTATAGGAGGTATGGAAGATGTCAGCTCTTATGATTATTACTTCATCCTGACCAGTAAACACGGACAGTTATTTCACTTTTCTGAATTTAATTTTCCTCGTTTGTAAAAATCCAGGAACAGAACAAAATATATGTGAGTTTGGGAAGGGATTTACTAAATTATTTTTTAAGATTCTTTCCAGTAGAAGATTTTTTAAAAGTAATTTGCTGTATAGCTTATTAGTATTGTATATCTTTCTGTACACCAATAGAATTCTGTGACTTCCCCAATAAATATTTACTTAAAAAGTGTTATTTTTTTTAAAGTGTTATTTTAATATATCCTAAAATTGATTCAGTAGATAGATGAATAAAGTAACTGTCATTCAAACTTGGTGAAATTGAATTCTTTGAAAAATTAAAAATGAAGTAATATTTAGAAACTTATCTTTGTTATTTTTGTTTCAGATTGAACCCAAAGAATTATCTGAGAACTGTTTCTGGTTAAAAGTTAAGGAGGATAAATTTGAAAATCCTGATCTCTTTGCAAAATTGGCACTGAATTTTGCTACCCAGATAAAAGGTACATTTTTTTTTAAAATACAAATTTCTTATTCTGATATATTTAATGAAATGCATTACTAAAAATTTCTAGTAATATATACACGTATAATTTTTCCACACTGGACAGAGTCAAACATAAATAGATTAACTATTAACTAGATTTTACCAAGCAACTAAAGAAGAATAGCTGTTTTTCCTTAAACATAATCTGCATAAATGTTAGTAATCTGAAAATATTGTTTTATTTTTGTTGTTTAATATGTGAGCTATATCCCTCTATTATAATTCAGTCATTTTTACTGGAAGCAGAAGAGATAAAGTTGTCGATTCACCATGTGAGAGAAAATAATGTAACAACACTAACAGCCCAGAAGTTTTCATGAAATTGGAATAAGATTGGTGCCATAGTGCACAAACAGTCTTTCCTCTTACATTTGTATTACTTATCAATTTGTTTTCCTAGGAAATTTTATAGTTTTTTCCTACAAGCCTGTTTTCTGGGATAACATCAAAATCTGATACTGAATTAGTATATTTTACTGATTTGATCATGAAGTGCTTTGTTTATTAGATCTTTATCCTCTTATGAGTTTCACATATAATTTTCTTACTATATAGGTAGCTTCTCAATCTCATAATCATTGGTGTTAGTGAATTTTTGGTATTTTAACCGTTATTTTAACTAATTATTGTAGAAGTGATAGTTCAGATAAACTTAGGATTTTTTAAGTTTGGATGAGTATTCACACCTAAGAAATTGATACATTCCATATGTCCATGCACTTGGAATTGGCAGCTTTACCATTCACTTGTATGATTTGTCACATTTTCTATAAAGTGAATTTTGGAAGATTCAGAGAGAGAATGCGACAAAGCGAGAGAGAGAGAGAAAGATGAAAATTATTCCTTTTCAGCTCTTCTATCATATTTGCACACTGGAGGTGCTTTTGCTGTAATTGTTGTTGCATGTAGATTGAAGCTCACACACACACACACACACACACACACACACACACACAAATCAGAGGTAATTAGAAGAAATTTGACATTTTAAAAATTCCTGGCATTACTTTTTTTTACTTATTTTTAAGTCATTTTTTAAGTAAATTTTTACTTTTTACTTATTTGCTACAGTACTCTTCACATTTAAAGGGTTTTTCAATGACTCAAGACTACTGTTTACTATAAAAGCTTTTTTAAATTAAAAAGGTAAAATGCTTATATCAAGGTATTCATATAGTAAAAACCAAACAAACAAAAAATGAATAAAAAGCATGATAAACTTATCCCTTCAGTCTCAGACTTACAGAGAAGTCTTACAGACTTTTATCTTCTCCAGAGAAAAGCAAAGCTACTAATTTCTCACATTCTCTTTAGAAATAGTCTGTGCTTCTAGAAGCATTTGTGTATTTATCATTTTTGTTTTTGGCTTCTTGCTGTTTCTACTTTATGTACTTGGAAGTTATTCCTTAGTAGCTTATTTTCATCTACTGTGTTCCATTTTCATACTGCATAGAATTCTGTGGTATGGTCTTATCTTAATTTATTTCATCAGTCCCAAGTGAATGGATATTTAGATTAGTTCCAGTCTCTTTGGATTTCAAACAATGTTGTGATGAATGTGTAATCTGTATATAACTTTGTGCACATAAATCTATCTGTAGGACAAATTCTAGAAGTGAAATCCCTGGATGAAATGCTGTGTACATTTATAATTTTGATGTATATTACCAAATTGCATTCCAAAGAGTTTGTGTCTGTAGTGTCATCTAAAATATAAGTATCTGTTTCCCTGCAACCTTTGTCCATCTCATAGGTGAAAATGATAAATCATCCATGTTATCATTTCAACTTCTCAAGTTTGGAGTGAAGTTTAGCAGCTTTTCTTCCATTCAAAGACCATTTTAATTTACTTTTCTGTGAACTTCTCTGTCTAGTTCTTTCCTCATATTGTGTTGAGCAGTTGCTTTCATACTTATCCATCAGTTTTACTGAGTTCCATAAGAATCATAGGTTTCATGAAATTGTACAGTTATTCTGGGCCTTAGAAGTGATTAATCCCACATTCTATTTTACAAATGAAGAAAATGACA
The DNA here is from genome assembly GCA_017311185.1 of Proteles cristata cristata. Taxonomy (NCBI): domain Eukaryota; kingdom Metazoa; phylum Chordata; class Mammalia; order Carnivora; family Hyaenidae; genus Proteles; species Proteles cristata. The sequence continues at coordinate 33,838 of JAESUZ010003232.1, read as the reverse complement.
TTTGAGACATAGAGGTAAGTATAAAATCCGTTAGAGAGTTTCTAAAGGTAGTGTGATATAGTGGAAAAGACCAGAGGAGATGGAGTCACACTTATTTGCATTCCAGCTATAATACTTGTAGCCTCTGAGACTGAATTTTCTCATCCATAAAATGAGTAGACTAATGTTTATCTAGTAGTGTTGTGAGAATTAAGTAAGGTTATATATTTAAAGCACCCAGCACAGTGCTTAGGATAGTAGTCACTTAACAAATATTAATTCCCTTTCACTTTCATTTAACATGATGCTATCTGTGTATGTGTGTTTTGCTTTAGTTGTTGACACTTAATATAGCTGTTAATTCAGTAAGAGAATTTCCTGCTCTTCTGAGCAGCACTTGGTAAAGCCAATCAGTTATAATAGAAGCAATTCTTGCTGCAGCTGCTAAGACCTAATAAAAATTATATAAAAGTTCTCGTCTCCTCAATGCTGAGAATAATAATGCATTCCCATTCTTCTTAGCTCTCATTCTCTGAATTTTATGTGTGATACTACTATTTCTATTTTTCCTAATTTTTAATATTTGAGTACAAATCCAGTCAGGAGCATCATTCAGTAATCTTACTTTTACTAAGTCTTATTTTCTGAAGGGACATTTAAAGGAACAATTAAGCATTGTAGCATATTCCAGACATAAATAAAGTAGCCAAAACAAAATTTAATGAGACAATACTCCCATTTACTTTAATAACACTTAGTAACTATTGATTGATCTTTAACAGCTGAAATTCCTGGTCACTTGCAGTACCTTGATTCATAATTTGGCCAATAGGTGGCAGGATCAGTAAGAAATCAGGAGGCTCTGACTCCAGTGAACTCCAGATACACTACCCTGGCTCTCCTAGCTCCAGGGATCCACTTTCTTTCCCATTTTGCTGTTGTTTGCCACTCACTCAACTGCATTTTGGAAGGAGGAACACACCCATTGTTTCTAAGACTTATTTCGAAAGCTCTTAAACCCAGTGTTCCAAAATCTCTGAGAATTTTCTCCTGTTGCAAGGGGTTTGGGAGAGCTTATGTCTCCATTCTCCGTAAATGCATTGAAAACATTACTATTCTATGTTAAGAAAATATTTAAGTTAGGAATTCAAAGTGCTTCAGATTGCTAAATAGAACAAAATTTTATTTTTTTAAATGTTTGTTTATTTATTTATTTGAGACAGAGAGCGAACAGGTGAGGACAGAGAGAGAGGGAGACACAGAATCTAAAGCAGGCTCCAGGCTCTTAGCTGTCAGCACAGAGCCCAACGCAGGGCTCACACTCACAGACTATGAGATAACGACCTGAGCTGAAATCAGACGCTTAACCAACTGAGCAACCCAGGTGCCCCTAGAAAGAAATTTTAAGATGTCTCTGATTCCTGGGGTGCTTGGGTGACTCAGTCTCTTGAGCTTCTGACTCTTGATTTCGGCTCAGGTCGTGATCTCACAGTTTGTGAGTTCGAGCCCAGCATCAGGCTCTGTGTTGACAGTGTAGAACCTGCTTTGGATCCTCTCTCCCTCACTCTTTGCCCCTCCTCTGCTCATACTCTCTCTCTCTCTCTCAAATTAAAAGAAATAAACTTTAAAAAATACCTCTGATTCCTATAATATTTAAGTTTGTAAATATTTAATATGAGAGAAGCATCAAATTATATTTTCTATTTGAATTATTTAAAGTTATAGATAAAACAAATTTAATTTTCTATTAATAAGCCAAATTATTTCTAATTTAGGAGAAAGTGGACCTCTCATTTCATTTAATTTATATTTGTATAGTACTGCATTATACTCTCTGGGAGAGAGAAAAATGAATAAGGTCTCATTTTCTGCATAAAGGATCTTACCATCTAGTGAGTGAGAGAGAAAGAGGTTCATTACATTTAGTTAAGTTATATTTCATGTTAGCATAGATATTTTTTAATAGGAGCACAGGATGGAAATGTAGTTAATTTTTAGTAGGGTAAATAGAGATCCCAGAGGTATTATAATTTGAGCTGGACCTTGATATTTAAGTAGAATTTCAAAATGAAAAAAAAAAAAGAAGACATTCTATTCAGAGAACACTATTAGAGAAGTTTGGAGGTAGGGTGAGCTGCGTAGAGGGTGGGGTGTGCACTGGGTGAGGTATAGCAGCTGTTGAAAGCACACCCTTTTAAGTTGGGACTTGAAGGTGAGACTGGTAAAGTGAACTTCATACTGAGGAGATGGGGTTTTGTTTTTTAAGCATTAGGGACCCAATAATTTAATGACTAACTATTGAGCAGGCCTTTGGTAGACACTCTTTGCCCCTCCCCTGGAAATTCACAGATATGTGACAGAGCATTGACTATGAATAAACCACCCGTAGTTTGGGCAAGATATGATGATATACTGATCAGTAGAAATTCTTACTCTTAATCTCTAAGGTCTTCTAGTTCCCAAATTCTGCATTCCCATCATTATATGTAGGTTCTTATAAGCTGTAATGATGGTGTATGATAAAAAATATCTCAAAATGCTCTCTGGTTAAATGAAAAAATATGTATGTATTAGATGCAGCTGAAAAAGACCCTGTTGGTGTTTTTGGTTTTTTTTTTTGAGCAGTCATTTTCTTAATGTTTTATTTATTTCTGTGTGTGTGTGTGTGTGTGTGTGTGTGTGTGTGTGTGTGTGTGTATGAGACAGAGAGAGAGAGAGAGAGAGAGAGAGACAGACCGACCGACCGACCGTGAGTAGGGGCGGGTCAGAGAGGGAGACACAGAATCTGAAGCAGGTTCCAGGCTCTGAGCTAGTTGTCAGCATAGAGCACGACACAGGACTTGAACCCACAAGCTGTGAGATCGTGACCTGCGCCAAAGTCAGACGGTTTACCGACTGAGCCACCCAGGCGCCCCTTAGTGTTTTTGAATAAATATGACATATGTTACTGTTAGAATTTATATATAGGCTCTAGTTAGTATTCAATTTGATGATATTTGGGGCCACATAACTATCAAAGCTATAAAAATAGTATCATTTTCCTTAAAAATCTATAGTAATTATAGTTAAAAGTGATATTATATAAGAATTATTCTAATTATAGTTAAGAGTGATACTATATAAGAATTAAAGTAATGATTAATATTAACTAAAGTTAAAATAACAATAAAAAATGTAGGTTATAACTGCTAATTCTAATTAGAATTTCTAAGGTTCTCTAGAGGCTTCAGGAAGAACAAAGCTTGTGTGGAAGTTGTTTGGTTTTAATGTTGCTTGGAGGAAATATAAAAAATAAACATAAAATGTTAATGAAATTTAGCTTCTGCAATAATATATTTCTGTAGTATAATTTAGTTTTAATAATAATGGAAAATTGAGGTGTTATAATTTTTTTCAAATGCATATAAATGTCATTTTGAGATATTGGGCATAGGTTCAAAATTATGATGGAACTGAATTTGAAGATGTATTTATGTAAAAGCACTTTTCCTCTAGGATCATATTTTAAATTGTGTTTCTTAGTCATTGAATCAGCTGGCTGCTTTTGAATATAACCACCCTGGTTTGGTTGCTTAATACAGTCTTCTATATTTAGTGTAGCAATGAAGAAAAAAAAGAGTGGTAAAATCTAATTCATGTCTGTCTTTATAATATAGAAATTCTTGGAACTGTCTTTAAAATAATGAGATGTCAGTCTCAGAGTGCATACTCCCTATAAAATAGTGCTAAATTATGCTGAGAGACCTGATGTCCTCACAAATAATCTGTCATCTTAATGACACAATATGCATGCTCTGTAGTATAAGCTTTAATACACATGGAAACAAACCAAGAAGGCTTAATTCTTTCTGGCAGCCAAGTAAACACCATATATACCTGTATATAATTTAACTGATGATGATACACACATTCATTTATAATTGGCATGTTGTAGCATCAAAGAAATATCTCCTTTATGTAGAAGAGGAAACAAGGAATTTGTGAGCCAGAGCTCACGATTAAATAATTAAAGCTCAGCAATTAAATAATGCCATTATTTAATTATAAGGGTTGCTAATTGTAGAGAGAAATTGAGACAGTGTATCTTCATTCTTCTAAAGGAATAGGCATCAAAATGGCTCTATCTTTACATATTGGTGATGGTGCTACTTCTACCACTAATACCATCGCTACTAATAACACTAATAGCACACTTATTAAGCATTTACTATGTCCCAACAACTGCATAAGCATTTTAAATCCATTATCTCATTTAATCCTCAAACCAACCTTAGATACTATTATTATTGTTTTATAGGTGGAGAAACTGAGATTATGGAAATTAAACAATATATCTTTTTTACATAGCTACCAAGTGTCAAATCTGAAGTTTGAACCCAGGTTTATTCTTAATCCCTTCCTTATGTTGTAATTATGGCTTTAATTTTTTATTAATTTTTTATTAAAAAAATTCTAGTATAGTTAACATGCAGTGTTATATTAGCTTCAGGTGTACAATGATTCGACATTTTCTATATATTACTCAGTGTACTCTTAATCCCCATCATCTGTCTCACCCATTCCCCCACCCACCTTCCCTCTGATAACCATCAATTCTCTATATTTAAGGGTCCTAACAACGGCTTTTAATGGTTTTTTTGCCCTTAGTAATTTGTGCATTTTGTTGCATAGTTCACTGATACTTTTTTTTTTTAATTTTTAAGGATTTCTTTTTTTAAAGGTTTTCTTTTTTCAGAGAGAGAGAGATAGACAGACAGACAGCGTGAGCAAGGAAGAATCAGAGAGAGAGGGAGATACACAATTTGAAGCAGGCTCCAGGCTCTGAGCTAGCTGTCAGCACAGAGCCTGACATGGGGCTCGAACCCATGAACTGTGAGATTATGACCTGAGCCGAAGTCGGATGCTTAACAGACTGAACCACCAGGCACCCCTCACTGATCCTTTCTTAATGCTATAATTTCACATATATTATCTTGTGAAGTGTGTAATCCTATCATCCTGGTACTGAAGATGGTTCTTTAGAGCTTAAACCAAAGCTAGAAAGTTGTACGTTCATGGAAGGGAATAAAGTCATTTTTTTCTAAGATTTTTAAAGGTATTTTCTGTACAGAATCTATCAACTGTGAAACATTGGTATGACTTGAGGTCTGTCTCTTCTCATAATGAATGAAGGGATGTGGTCTTCATGTCATTAGCCATTTGGTAAGGATATGTTAATATACATAGGATACATAAAATAATTAGATCAGATTTTCATGGGGCTTCTTTGAGGTTAACTTCATAATATTATAAACACTGTTATTTTTAAATTTTTAATGTTTATTTTTGAGAGAGAGAGAGCACTTGAGCAGGGGAGGGTCAGAGAGAGAGGGATACACAGAATCTGAAGCAGGCTTCAGGCTCTGAGCTGTCAGCACAGAGCCCAACATGGGGCTCAAATTCACGAACCATGAGATCATGACCTGGATGCTTAACTGACTGAGCTACCCAGCTGTCCCAACACTGTGTTAATTTAATATGACATTTTTTAGCTAGGAGTTAGACTGTCCTCATTTCAGTAATTTTTGCTGATAAGTATTGTATTGATTGGCACAATAACAGATGTTAAGTTGATAGCATTTACAATTTACACAGATACTCATTCACATTTAGAATTATTGTTCTAGCTAAATTTGTTTTATTTTGAAGAAAATAAGGGTTTATTTTTCCAGATGGAAATTATTTATAATAAATTCCAGTGGAAAATTTTAACACAGGTATATAAAATTGCAAAGAGGTATGTTTTGTTCCAATTATATACTGATGGCAGTTAATGAAGTTTTAGACTATATCTTGCATGATATAAGAAGTAAGAAAAAGATTTCTCTGATTTAAGAAATGTATTTAATTTAGTGAAATTCAAATGTGGTAGCTTTTCTGAGCCATTATATATAAGTAATCCCTTTAGTCATTCAGTCATATCAGTGAGAGTAAATTTAATTATTTCCTTTTAGTAGGTTATTTGGTAATATATGGTTGTTACTAAGTTTTCCCTAATTTTAAACTTTCCTTTTTGCTATTATTATTATAATTTTTGATTATATAATTTATGGTTTTTGTTTTGTTTTTATTTTAGCTTTATTGATATAATTGACATGGTGTGTACAGTTTTATGATGTGATACATGTATATTTTGCAAAATGATTGATTTGAGTGAGCTAAATTTTGTTATTAGGTGCTTACCATACACTGATCCTGTATTGGAGATGACTCAAGAACTCCAAGATTATAGCATAAAAATATCAGTTTCATTTTAACACATGGCTTCTAGGAAGACAGTTGCACTTGAAAACAGGTTCACATTTTTGTGTATCACTATCATGTTGAAAAAATTTTAACTTCTTGTTTTATTTTTGTGGATAATGTTAGTTACCTATAGCTATGTAACAAATTACCCCAAGATTGAGTAGCTTGAAAGAACACACATTTGTTTTCTCAGTTTCAGGAATCTTGGCAGAGCTCAGCTTCGTCCTCTGCCTCAAGGTCCCTCAGAAGGCAGCATATAATGTTGTCAAGGTCTAATACAAAGGCTTGAACAGAGAATAATCATTCTTAAGTTCACCCATATGATTTTGGGCAGCATTCATTTTCTTTGGGGCTACTGGACTGAGGGTCTTCACTTTTCTTTGCTGGCTGTCATCCAGAGGCCATCTCAGTTCCTTGCCTCAGAGGCCTCTCAGTGCTATTCACAAAAGGCAGTTTGCCTCATTAAACAGTACACACCAGGAAGGAGTGAAGAGCAAATAAAAGCAGAAAGGAACTCAGTTTTTTATAGCCTAATTTAATCATTAGGAGCAATTAATTATGTCCAGCTCACACACACACATTGGAGAGGGGATTACTCAAGGGCATGAACACAAGGGGGCCTGTAGCACTTGGGAACCATTTATTTATTTATTTTTAAAATATTTTTTATTTCTAGGAGAGAGGGAGAGAGAGAGACAGCATGAGCAGGGGAGGGTCAGAGAGAGAGGGAGTCACAGACTCTGAAACAGGCTCCAGGCTCTGAGCTGGCAGTCAGCACAGAGACCTACGCGGGGCTCGAACCCACGAACCAGGAGATCATGACCTAAGCGAAAGTCGGACGCTTAACCGACTAAGCCACCCAGGCGCCCCACTTGGGAACCATTTAAAAAGATGCCTACCACATGGATATATACAATTTTATTTTTCAACCATTACAAGTGCTGCAACATCTCTCTCATTGATGACTTCAACAGAATTCTGTTTTTTGCATTCAGTCTTATTTCCTTGTGATCAGTTTTCTACAGCCTAGTCAGAATTGTCTTTCTGAAGTGTAAATTATTATTGCACCCCCATGCTTGGAATATTTCACTAATTATTGTCTTCAAGGAGATATCTAAACTCTTCCTCGTGTGTTTCAAGGTCATTTGCCTCATGGTCATTTGCCTAATTTACTTACTTGTCTAAATTGTCCTTAGACTAAACTCTTGTTCCTAGAACATAGACTCTTATAAGACTTTGCAACTTCTTTCTGAACACACTTTCATCAGTTCATCATTTGGTGTCTGTTTAGATGACACTTCCATCATAACGCAGTCTTCACAATATAATTCTCTTTACTCACTTGTGTCCTCATCAGACTCTGAACTTGGAGGCAGGGAGAAGGATTTCCATTTTGTTTACTGTTGTTTCCCAGCATATACCACAGCTTCTGGCAGCTGTAAGTGTTCAGTGAACACACAAATGAATTGCATTCACATGGTACCAAGGCAAATACAGTATGGTTCTAAATCCAAATGTCTGCACATAGTAGGACATGTGCATATTTAATAATTTATTTGGTGATATATATATAATATATATATATATATATATATATATATGAGAATCTATCTTTTGAAAAGATACCACCTCATGCCAGTCAGAGTAGCTAAAATGAGCAAATCAGAGAACTCTAGATGCTGGCGAGGATGTGGAGAAACGGGCACCCTCCTACACTGTTGGTGGGAATGCAAACTGGTGCAGCCCCTTTGGAAAACAGTGTGGAGGTTCCTCAGGAAACTAACAATAGAACTCCCCTATGACCCAGCAATAGCACTGCTAGGAATTTACCCAAGGGATACAGAAATGTTGAGGCATAGGAGCACATGTACCCCAATGTTCATAGCAGCACTCTCCACAATAGCTAAAACATGGAAAGAGCCTAAGTGTCCATCAACAGATGAATGGATCAAGAAGATGTGGTTTATCTCTACCAGGGAATACTACATGGCAATGAGAAACAATGAAATCTGGCCATGTGTAGCAACATGGATGGACCTTGAGGGTGTTATGCTGAGTGAAATAAGTCAGGCAGAGAAGGACAAATATCACATGTTTGCACGTATAGGAAGATTAGGAGGAACTTAACGGAGGACCATGGGGGAGAAGAAGGGGAGAAATGGTGGGGGAAAGGGAGAGAGTCGAACCATGAGAAACTCTTGAATGCTGAGAAACAAACTGAGGACTGATGGATGTGGGGGGGAGGGGGAAGATGGGCATGGAGGAGGGCACTTGGGATGAGCACTGGGTGTTACATGGAAACCAATTTGACAATAAACTATTTGTAAAATAAAAAAAACCTTTCTTATGACTAATTAAATACCAGACATTTGCATAATTCAGTCTGGCTTTGGTAGTTTGTTAATTTTCCCAGTTTAGTTCTGATGATTTAGTAATTCACTGTATTTAGGTATGTGTATGGTTATATACTTATATATATAAAATTGACTTTATATATTATATAAATATATAAAGGTATATAAAATATATTTGTTAACTTCATTTAGGTATTTATATTTTTATATATAAATTCTACTTTATATATTAATATATAAAGCCATATCATTATATATTTATATATATAAATTGTACAGATGTTTGTTAAATTTTTCAAATGTGAAAGCCATAGTTTTTTCAGTAGTCACCTATTGTTGATTTAGATAATAAAGTTGTATAATTTATGGTTGGTTGACTTTAAATAGAATTTCATTGTGCATAAATAAGTGTCTTAAATCCTGATTTGTTGTTTGACTTTAAGGAAACCATGTAATCCCGTAGTGTCTATGTAAAGAACTTTAAAATAGAATAATGCTCAGGAAATAGAAGGACCATCAACAGGAGTTCTGTGAGAGTGAAGATAAATACACATAAGAAACTCTCAGCATACATGTAAGAGACTTGCAACAAAACTGACAATTTTAACAATTTACAAGTATTATTGTTTGTAGTATACTTACTCTATGCTAGGTACTTTGTTAAATGTTCTACATGGATTATTTCATTTTTTATAATGTTTATATATTTTGAGAGAGAGAGTGACCTCAGGCAAGCAAGTATGAGTGGGAGAGGCACAGAGAGAAAGGGAGAGAGAGAACCCCAGTCAGTCTCTGTGTTATCAGCACTGAGCCCAACAAGGGACTTGATCTCACAAACCACAAGATCATGACCTGAGCTGAAATCAAGAGTCAGACGTTTAACTGACCGAGCCACCGTGGTGCCCCTCGTTTAAGTTTTTTTAATCCTGTGATGTAGATGCCATTTAGGTAGCCATTTTGCAAATGAGGAAAGTAGAGCTAGAAACTAAGCTTTAGCAGGATGGTTCCACAGCCCACCTGCTTCACCACTTTGCTATACTTGATATATGAGCAAATACATGGAAATAACGTCCATTAGAACAATGCTGAATCCACAGCCCACGCTTTTAATTACTACTGCATTTCTCTGTAGTGTGACTGTACCAATTAAAGCTCTATGATAAAAAAAAAAATCTCCATTTAAGATCCACTCATCTGTTCCACAGGATGAGAATAGACTATTTATGTATGATCATGCCCTTTGAAGTACTTTATTCTTGCCTACCTATTCCTACCTAGCTTATAATGTTAATATACTTCTATTAACTGGGCCACATAAAAATATACTCATAAAGTGACAGAAGTGTATGATTTGATTTACCCACTGAAAAAAGTTATTTACAGTGTATTGCAAAGCATATCTCCCAATATAAAGCCAATCTAGAAAGAGTGAACTTATATTGAAGTTGCTGTCCATCCTTGGCTAATTTTTCCACATACATGTGGTCTGCCTTTGGTTTATCTTTGACTAAATACTAGTCTGATTTTTCCCCACTTCTCTAGCACCATTTCCTCCTGCTTTCTGTCACATGTTAATGCTGGCTTCAGGATCACATTTGTTAATTTAAAATAATTTTATAGGACTCTAAACAAGCTATGTGATGCATTTACATGGCAAATGTAACTATTGTTGATTATCAGTATTCCTTCCATTTGAATGGTTTACTGAGATTCAACTGTGTCTGGCTTCATGTGATAAGAAAAGACTGATAGCATGCTCCTGGCAATGTGTTAGAAATGTGTTGTTTTCTAGCATATAATTGCTTTTAATAGAAGGCAATAAAAGTAACTGCTCTGTGACATGTGGTGCTATTAGGATATTTGTCATTTTCTTTGAATGGAGAAGCTGGTATGATTAGGTGCCTTTTGTTCCATTAATAGTAACAATAAAGATGCTATAACTTCCCTCCTAGGTGTTACTTGCCATTTGTTCTTTTAGTGCCAATCAAATTGCATTCTTGTTAATGATTGGCATTTTTGTTCTATTTCACATGCTTTTTTTTCAATGATGACAACTTAAGTATTTTAATAATTTATTATATTATCAAATGTTAGTATATCTGCATGATAGACCAAAATGTGGTTCTAGGGGTGGTTGGGTGGCTCAGTTGGTTTAGTGTCCAATTCTTGATTTTGGCTTAGGCCATGATCTCATGTTCGTGAGATCAAGCCTCATGTCGGGCTCTGCAGTGACTGCATTCACTGCTTGGGATTCTCTCTCTCTTCCCCTCTCTCTCTGCCCCTCCTCTCCTGCTCTCTCATGATAAATAAACATTTTTTAAAAAGAATATGGTTCTAAGATTCTCAGTTTATACACATTGAATTTATTAATATTATTACTTAACATTGCACAGAGTTGGTACAGAACCAAGGTAACCAACATAGTAAGCATTGGACACATGACCTTGGTGTAGTGTTCTAACCAGTTTAAACATTTGGCCATAGGTAGATCTATATGATGACAGAGGTAACTGTCAGCTATTTTAAACAGCCTTTTCTGTCATAGATATGAATTTGGTAGTATTTGTTTCTGAAGTAGCAGTGTGTGAGAACATTTCCATAATATAGAGCTCTTAAATTGTTTAATATTGAAGACTTTTGGGGGCACCTGGGTGGCTCAGTCAGTTAAGCATCTGACTCTTAATTTCGGCTCAAATCATGATCTCTATCTAGTTTGTGAGATCGAGCACTGTGTCAGGCTCCCTTTTCCTGCAACCTGCTTAAGATTCTTAAGATTCTTTCTCTTCTTCTTTTTCCGTCTGTCTGTCTGCCTGCCTGCCTTTATCTTCTATCCTCTCTCTCTCTCTCTCTCTCTCTCTCTCTCTCTCTCTCTCTATATATATATATATATATATATATATATATATATATATAAAATGATGCTTAAAAGTTCTTTTAAAATTTATTACCTCACCAGATCAGGATATAACAATATATCATTAATATAAATATATATAACAATATATATACCAATATATCATTAGTGTAAATATATATATGTAATAAAAATGATTAATTTTGGTATTTTTCAGAGACATACCTGAGTATATTTTAACTAAGCTTTATGGAGAGAGATAGTCATTTGTACAAAGCTTTTTCATCACTATCCTAATATTATGGTATCTTTTTTAATTTGTGACAGCGATGAGTCTATTTCTTCATCCCTTCAGAGACATTGAGGCAATTATTATTATCAGCTCTCTTAGATTTAATAATGTTTTTCAAAATAGCATGATAATTTTCCTCACTGGGCAGATTATATTTGTGCCTCAACATTTATATATTGTATAATATTTTCTTGAGAATTATTACCAATAAATAAATTTAATTAGATTAGACCTTGTTAGGATCTAATAAATTAGTAACCTTAAGAGTTTCATCTGATTTTTATGTATAAGTGGCTACAAATGGGTAATCTTTTCTTAATAATTAGTATTTATGTGATGTATGTAGCAGCTCTTAGTTATCTGCTTTAATAGATTGGAACGAAAGTATAAATCTTCTGGAGGTATATGTGGAAGGTAAAGGCAGTTAAATGTTTTTATAGTAGTCTTTTTCTTGTATGTCAGTAACTTTAGTTCAGGCCTATTTGTGTCCTCTTGAACTAGAGGTTCCTCTAGTTCCTCTTGAAGAGTGTCCTCTTGAACTAGAGGTAAGAAGCAAAAGAAGAAGAACTAGAGGTAAGAAGCAAAAGAAAGTGAGAACAATACTCATGTGATCATATATCTACTAGAGCTTATTAAAGGTTTTTCAAAGATAATCTTAAACTTTTGTTGGCAGAGAAAAAATGGGCTCTTTGCCTTTGGGAAACATACTTTTTCATGCCTTAAGTTTCGCCTGGGCTATACATGGCAGAAAATCCTATATCTGCTATAGAATTCCTTCATGGTCATAAGAAATACAGCACTGGTTGTTATTTGAAATTGCACTGTTTTGGTTGTTATTTGAAATTGCTAAGACTGTCTTTGTACATCGTTTTAATTCCCTCATCTTTTTTTTTTTTCTTGCAGCAACAGAAGTATTGTTGGTAAGAGTCCAACAAACAGCCTAGTATTAATGTGGTTAGAGTTGCAGTATATGGAATTACATATATGTAAAATTAACTCATTCATGAGCTGTCGCTAGATACAGTGTGGGCTGTTAGCATTCTGTTTGCTGGTTACTGAAGGTAGTTTGCATTTTTTAGCCATTAAGAAGTTAACAACTAGGAACATATAAATGACCTGGAAATTCAGTGTTTAAGAGAAGAGGTATAGAGGCAGAAAATAGTTGACATATAAAGCATTTGTTATATACTGCACATTCTTTTTTTACATATATTACATATATTAAATCATTTTTTTTTTACATATATCAAATCATTTAATCCTCATGAAAGAAAACCTATGAGACAATGTGACTATCTCCAAATCTGTAAATGAGAGCTGGGTCATGGAGAGATTAAGAGACTTGCCTAAAGGTCACCAGGATAGTAGATAGCAAAGTCAGTGTGAAACCAATGGTCTTAATTAGTATGCAAATTGCCAGGTTCCAGTTCATTTATACAATGCCAGTTATATAGTTCTGTAATATATGTTCCTTTTATATATTTATGAAGTATGTATCATAGAAACTGCAGTCCCGTTCTATTGCCCAGGCAGGTCTGGAGATATTCAATGCTAATCTCTATTACTAAGCAGTGATTGCAGAATTTTTTGGGAGTAAATTTTAATGAAAGATGAAATAATTTTTTATAAACGTTGTAGATAATATAAGTCTAAATTCATAGCAACTAAACTTTATAAAATAGGCCTCCTTCTGCCTGTTTCCTTCTGTCATGCATATCTCCCTTCTGGATACCTGCATAATCAATATAGTGGCAAAATTATATTTTACATATCTTGGGTCAACTAATGCTTGGATATTGGAGGCTACATTTCCATGTATAGGTATTAATAAGTAACGATGGCTCACATAGAGACTAATTTAGCTTAGAAATGAGATTAACAGCATTATTCTAGCAATTCTTCCAAGCTGCCATTGAAGCTATCCTTCTTGTTTTATTTGCCCATCCAATAAATATGTATTAAATTTCTATCATATTCTGTATACACTGCTAGTTTTCACAGAATGCTCATTGCTCCATTAGGCCTGTGACCCACAGAATGAGTAAATGAATCCTCCATGGTGGAAAGGGATTTTGTTGTTTTGCCATGACAGCATCAATATATTTCTACACTTTTTTTTAAATGTTTTTTATTTATTTCTAGGAGAGAGAGAGAGACAGCGTGAGTAGGGGAGGGTCAGAGAGAGAGGGAGTCACAGACCGAAAGAGGCTCCAGGCTCTGAGCTGGCAGTCAGCATAGAGCCCGACGCGGGGCTCGAACCCACAACCGCAAGATCATGACCTAAGCGAAAGTCGGACGCTTAACCGACTAAGCCACCCAGGCGCCCCTATATTTCTACACTTTTAAGTCCTGCTTGCTTAGTTAGAATCAAGATAACGATTTCTTCTACTACCTTCAAGAATTTCTTAGGATCCAAATTATTTTTTGTTGTTGTTTAGACACACATAAACTGTTGTGTGGTAACAGAACCACTATGCAGTGATGGACAGTATTTTCCAGAGACCTTCTGCTTAGTTGTTGCCGTTTTTATCGGAGCCTTCTCATCGCTTCCTTAAACTCAGTATAATCAAAAAGTTGCAGTGGACTTGGGGGTTGACCTGTATTTTGAAGTTTGGAAATGGGAGTGGAGAAGACAGCAATTAGAGCATCCAGTTAAAGAAAAACTAAGTGTGTAATAAAGATTGTTAGGAGTGGTATAATATGCTTGCCACTTAGCTAGACATTTGCTTTATAGAATTAGCAATTGGATTTTTTTTTAGAGAACTGCTTATGTTTTCTCAGAAATATATTTTTTATTGTCAAGGATTATATAGTAAGCAATATTTAAAGAAACTGTGAGTCCCTTCATAGTGAGCAGTAAATTTATTGTTCAGTGTATGAAACACATTTATATTCACAAATATATATAAAGCACCAATACTGTGCTAGATGCTAGTCTTAGTCTTGTCAGGATTTAGCTGTAATTAAGGCAGATGTTATCTTGACTCTCTTAGAACTTACAGTCTAACAGAAAAGACATAATAATAACCCTGTAATTAATATGAATTTCAGATAGTGTGAACTATTCTAAAGGAGATAAAATACAGCACTATGATAGGGAATTACTTAGGTGGAAGATTAAATATGATGACTAAGGAAAGTAATTTTAAAAGCATATGAACTGGGGAATTTAAAACCCGTATCTGCAGAGGCCAAGAGGACTTCCTGATGGGTTGAATGTAGGGGCTAAGAAAAACACAAGGAATCAGCGATCACTTGTAAGTTTGTGGCTTTGCCCAAATAAATATTGTCCAATGTCCTATTCTAGCTATCAAATCAGATAAGGCTAAGGGCAATAGAAATGACAGAAAAAGGTCAAAGGATCAAAACAAAGTGATAAGATAAAACCACCTTTGGATGTACTATTCTAATAACTCTAAAAATAGAAGATACAGTGTAGCTTGAATTGGTTCAATGTTGATGCGTGGAAATTAAATGTATTGCTTTAGCATTAACCTTTGCTTCAACCCTAGGGGTTTTTGTGTCTTGATCTGACTATAAAGATGATTTTACTTTTCCCCTCTGTGTTTAACAACTGGGTCAAATGAATACTGTATGTCTTAATGTTTCTTCTGATTCACTCCAGGGTGAGGTCATATTGTGTGCTAGGTGTGAAATAATTACAAAGTGAACAATTTGGCTGTAGTGAAGAAAGAATTTTATTCTCATTCCAACTAAATCTGTGACCTAAGAGATATCTTTATATTCTTTTAACACCTGAGGGGCACCAAAAGTGTACTGCTAAAAACTTCCTTGAGTCCAGAAAGAAATGTAGGTCTTTTGAATCTTCTACTAAATGTCCTGTAGTAGCATTTTCCACAATCCTCTTTCCAAATAGAAATAATACCCTCTCAGGGCACCTAGGTGGCTCAGTCGGTTAAGCGTCCGATTTTGGCTCAGGTCATGATTTCATGGTTCCTGGGTTCAAGCCCTGTGTCAGGCTCTGTGCTGACAGCTCAGGGCCTGGAGCCTGCTTCAGATTCTGTGTCTCCCTCTCTCACTGCCCTTCCCCTGCTCATGCTGTTTCTCTCAGAAATAAATAAAACATTAAAAAAATTTAAAAAAATACCCTTTATCTAGGAAATTTTTAAAGGTTATGCATTATCTTGTTCTTGGAATTAAGAATAAATTTAGCATTTATTAATTATCGGTAAAGTGCCAAAAATTGGTAAAGTGCCAAGATTATACGTATGTGAAAATATGTTCTTGTAAATTTTGAAGTATTTATATTGTGGTTTTATTATTGTTTATGGTAGATACCATAGGGCCTTTTAATTCATTTTTAGCTCCATGCTTATGTAGGCATTTCTCTGATAACTTAGTCTTATAGAATAAGTGGATTTAGTAAAGAAACCGTGACTATTGATTATTTCCTCATCTTTCAGAGCCCAGAAAACTTAGCACCAAATCTGGATCCTTGGTGGGTTGATTGAGCTCTCCATCATTATCCATAACCATTGCTATATTTCATAATATTTTACTTCATTTCAGTTTAGCAGAGAGAGGGATTTTAGCACCTTATAGCAACTTCATTTGTGAAAACATTGGAGAGTTGCATTCAAGAATGTAAAATAACTGTTTCTTTGTATGATAATTTTTTTAAACAGCATTCTAGTACTTTTGGAAAAGTAACTTGCGTCTAAGATAGCTGTGTTTATTTGCTGAACTCCAAAAAGTTATTTTGGAGGCTTTCTGGAATGTATATAAGAAAGTTTCAAACCAACTATTTTAGATAACTGGTCTCTGTTCTGTTTCCAATATTTGTGTATCACTTGATATTTTGAATTAATAATGTACAAAAGGAATCCTATACTTTTAGTAGTTGTTTTTTTTTTTTGCTTCTAGAAATGGTGTCATTGTGGAGTTTTTAAAACATGTATAGTCATGCTTGTGTATATGTATGTGGAAGGGTAACCAATATATTTTATTATTTTAAAAATTTTCTTATTGTTTTATTTATTCTTGGGAGAGAGAGAGAGAGAGAGACAGTGTGAGCATGGGAGGGTTAGAGAGAATGGGAGACACACAATCTACAGCAGGCTCCAGTCTCTGAGCTAGCTGTCAGCACAGAGCATGATGCAGAGCTCGAGCCCATGAACCATGAGCTGAGCTGAAGTGAGATGCTCAACCAACTGAGCCACCCAGGTGCCCTATACTTTAATGTCTTATATAAGTTGTACACACAAACACATCCTTAAATTTCTGTGTTTATTTTTTATTTTTACTTTTTTTAATGTTTATTTTTGAGAGAGAGAGAGAGAGAGACAGACAGACAGACAGACAGACTGAAGGTGAGTCAGGGAGGAGGAGAGAGAGAGCGGGATAAACAGAATCTGAAACAGGCTCCAGACTTTGAGCTGTCAGCACAGAGCCCAACACAGGGCTCGAACCCATGAGCAGTGAGATCATGACCTGAGCCAAAGTCAGACACTTAACCAACTGAGCCATCAGGCACCCCTAATTTGTGTGTGTGTGTGTTTTTAAAGCTTATTTATTTATTCTTTATTTTGAGAGAAAGGGAGACAGAGAGAGAGAGAGAATGCAGAGAGGAGAGGCAGAATCCCAAACTGAGAATCCCACACTAAGACTGCAGAGCCCAACATGGGGCTTGATTTTACAAACTGTGAGATCATGACCTCAGCTAAAATTAAGAGTCGGATGCTTAGCCAACTGAGCCATCCAGGCACTCCATATGTTTTTATTTCAAGTTTATTCATTGTGAATGCATGCTTTAGACTAAAGTGGATTCTGATCTGCTCGGTAATTCTTCCCTCACTCTGGGACTTTAATAAAAAGCAAAGTACAGTCTCAACCTAGAGAAAGGAGAAAGCTAACAGTAGAAAAAATGATTTGTGCCAGGCTTGAAAGACCCCAATCTTTCCATTTTTATATTCCAAAGAAGCTCTTTCTTGGGAGCATGGTACAGAAGGGCCAGGATTTCCATTACGGTTGTTCATTGTGCACTGGTGTTCTGCTGAGAGTCTGAGTAGGGGCTGTAGTTTGGTACTGTCTCTGTTCCCTAAGATGTGTACCCACAAGTCTATATCCAAATAGAGAGACTGCCCTTCTGTAATTTGCACATTAGCATCCTAGTGTCTAGAGACAGCCCAGGTAGGTCATGCGATAGGCAGCTACTGTATATAACCCTAGTGGTCTTCACTCCTCATGTTCCCCTCAAAAGTGTTTTCTGTAGCACTTCCTGCCCTGTGCTGTTTTTTTTTTTCCTTTATCCACCTCTCATTTGCTAGCAGGAAGCTAATTCCACTAAGGATGTTTTATTATTTCTCTTTGTTAGAATGAGGCAGATGTTACCCTGGAGAGTTATATTTGCTATTATCATTATTGTCAATATCAATGGAATCTGGAATATGTCCCAGCATTTTATCTTTTTTCAGAGCACTCTTGCTTCAAAATATAGCATATTTATTTGTAATTTATATACCTTCTAACCTCTGGGTGAATTATTATAGTCTTGTACATTAAAAAGAAAATCTAATTTAAATAAACTCAGAAATGGAAGCTGGAATGATAATACTAATTGTTCACCCTTATGTAGCATTTGCTCTGTGGTGAACATTGTTATAGTTGTTATATGTGCATTGTATATTTTCAATAACTCTTTGAGGTTACTATTATTAGTCCCATTTTATATGTAACAGAGAAATTACATAACCTGCTCAAGTTAATGTCGATAATAAACTGGGGAATGATGATTCAAACCAAGGCATTCTATTTCATGGCCTTTTTTACTATGCTATAATTTATGAATTAGCTAATTGCTTTGATAATGTTTCCCTTTAACATTTCGTCAACTCTGCAATAAATCACCACTTATTTTTTCTTGCTGTTCACTGAGGATAAAGTAGCATCATATCAGTAGTTATAAAAGGTTTTCTGTTTAATCAATGTAGTGCTTTTAGAAGTTAGTACATTATGAAAAGCTTAATTTGTATAATGGATGACTGGAAGAACCAGCTTATTGTATATATGTGAATACATATATAACCAACAGTTTCTTTTCTCTGTCTCTAAGCTAGTGGAGTGGTATAAACTTGAGTGTACCTAAAGTGCAGTTATTGTCCTCTAACTTATAAGTGTTTCTTGAGAAAGAAGACTTATTCCAAAATACTAAAATACAGAAAGGAAGTAATGAAAACCCTTGTCTGTAATATCTTTTCAGAGTTGCCTTCACTGTCTTTTCCCCCTGTAATATATTTGCATCTCCAGGTGTCTAAACACATTAAGATCCAAACCCTAACTTTTTTTTTTAATTCCTGAAGTTTGCAATAGTAATTGAAAGTTGATAGTTAAATTTCACTAGCATAGGGGAATATTCTTGACATGCATACTGCTAGACCACTGTTTAGCTTTAAATGTTAGCATGGTGATTGTGGGGGTGGAGGGTGGGATTCATTCCTGGGTTACAGGGCTGGTTCAACGTTTGCAAATCAATCAATGTGATCCATCACATCAGTAAAAGAAAAGATAAAAATCATATGATCCTGTCAATAGATGCAGAAAAAGCATTTGACAAAATACAGCATCCCTTCTTAATAAAGACTCTCGAGAAAGTTGGGATAGAAGGAACCTACTTAAACATCATCAAAGCCATCTATGAGAAGCCTTCAGCTAACATCATCCTCAACGGGGAAAAACTGAGAGCTTTCCCCCTGAGATCTGGAACACGACAGGGATGCCCACTCTCACCACTGCTGTTTAACATAGTGCTGGAAGTCCTAGCATCAGCCATCAGACAACAAAAGGAAATCAAGGCATCAGAATTGGCAAAGAGGAAGTCAAACTTTCCCTCTTCGCAGATGACATGATACTCTACATGGAAAACCCAACAGACTCCACCAGAAGCCTACAAGAACTGATCCAAGAATTCAGCCAAGTTGCAGGGTACAAAATCAACGTACAGAAATCGGTTGCATTTTTATACACCAGCAATGAAGCAACAGAAAGAGAAATCAAGAAACTGATCCCATTCACAATTGCACAAAAAACCATAAAATACCTCGGAATAAACCTAACCAAGGATACAAGAGATCTGTATGATGAAAACTATAGAAAACTTATGAAGGAAATTGAAGAAGACACAAAGAAATGGAAAAACATTCCATGCTCATGGATAGGAAGAATATAGTTAAAGTGTCATTACTACTGAAAGCAAGCTAAACATTCAATGCAATTCCAATCAAAATTGCACCAGCATACTTTTCAAAACTAGAACAAACTATCCTAAAATTTGTATGTAACCACAAAAAACCCCAAATAGCCAAAGTAATCCTGAAAAATAAACCAAAACGGGAGGTGTTACCATCCCAGACTTTAGCCTCTGCTACAAAGCTGTCATCATCAAGACAGTACGGTATTGGCATAAAAACAGACACATAGACCAATGGAACAGACTTGAGAACTCAGAAGTGGACCCAAAAGTATATAGCCAACTAATCTTTGACAAAGCAGGAAAGAATATCCGATGGAAAAAAGACAGCCTTTTTAACAGATGGTGTTGGGAGAACTGGACAGCAACATGCAGAAGAATGAAACTAGA
This sequence comes from Proteles cristata cristata, assembly GCA_017311185.1. Lineage (NCBI taxonomy): Eukaryota > Metazoa > Chordata > Mammalia > Carnivora > Hyaenidae > Proteles > Proteles cristata. Next base: position 13,478 of record JAESUZ010003232.1, on the reverse strand, counting down.
TCATTTTCTCACACCATGCACAAAAATCAACTCAAAATGGATAAAGGACCTGAACGTGAGACAGGAAACTATCAACACCCTAGAGGAGAAAGCAGGAAACAACCTCCTTGACCTCCACCGCAGCAACTTCTTACTTGACACATCCCCAAAAGCAAGGGAATCAAGAGCAAAAATAAACTCTTGGGACCTCATCAAGATCAAAAGCTTCTGCACAGCAAAGGAAACAACCCACAAAACTAACAGGCAACCAACAGAATGGGAAAATATAGTTGCAAAGGACATAGTAGATAAAGGGTTAATATCCAGAATCTATAAGGAACTCACCAGACTCCACACCCGAAAAACAAACAACCCAGTGAAGAAATGGGCAGAAGATATGAACAGACACTTCTCCAAAGAGGACATCCAGATGGCCAATAGACTCATGAAATGATGCTCAGCATCCGTCCTCATCAGGGAAATACAAATCAAAACCACGCTGAGATACCACCTCATGCCAGTCAGAGTGGCTAAAATGAGCAAATCAGAGAACTCTGGATGCTGGCAAGGATGTGGAGAAACGGGCACACTCCTACACTGTTGGTGGGAATGTAAACTGGTGCAGCCCCTCTGGAAAACAGTGTGGAGGTTCCTCAGGAAACTAACAGTAGAACTCCCTATGACCCAGCAATAGCACTGCTAGGAATTTACCCAAGGGATATAGAAATGCTGATGCATAGGAGCACATGTACCCCAATGTTCCTAGCAGCACTCTCAGCAATAGCCAAAACATGGAAAGAGCCTAAGTGTCCATCCACGGACGAATGGATCAAGAAGATGTGGTTTATCTATACCGTGGAATACTACATGGCAATGAGAAACAGTGAAATCTGGCCATGTGTAGCAACATGGATGGACCTTGAGGGTGTTATGCTGAGCAAAATAAGTCAGGCAGAGAAGGACAAATATCCTATGTTTGCACGTATAGGAGGATTAGGAGGAACTTAACGGAGGACCAAGGGAGAGAAGAAGGAGGGAAATGGTGGGGGAAAGGGAGAGAGGCAAACCATGAGAGACTTTTGAATGCTGACAAAAACTGAGGACTGATGGATGAGGGGGGCGGAGATGGGCATGGAGGAGGGCACTTGTGGCGATGAGCACTGGGTGTTATGTGGAAACTAATTTGACAATAAACTATTTGTTAAAAAAAAAAAGTCCATGTTTGAAATGTCAACAAAAGTAATAGCAAAATGAAAATGTGCCATCGTAAAAGCCAAGAGAAGAAAATATTTCAGGACGAAATGACTGATTGATTATATAGAATAATTATGAGAAGTTACGTTGGATGAAAACCGCAAACATATTTTAGATTTGTTTGGCAGCATGGAGAATATTAGTGATCTTAACATAAGTATTTTCTTTCTTTTTTTTTAATTTAATTTTTTTAAAATTAAAAAAAATATTTTTTTACAAATAGTTTATTGTCAAATTAGTTTCCGCATAACACCCAGTGCTTAACATAAGTATTTTCTAACAGTTGGTATGGATGGAAACCAGATTGGAATTCTGTGGAGTTTAGGGCTACTGGAGGTATCTGGGGTGGTAGTCACTGAGATAATACAGAAGGGATATAAGCTTTGGTAGGAGAAAGAATGAACTATGTATCCTGTCGAGTATAATACTGAGCTGGAGATGTTTAGTAACTGAAGCATATAGTCTGAGACCCACAAAAGCAATCTGGTCTGGAGATAAGGATTTGGTAGGTTATTCTATAGTTGAACTGCTCTCGCTGGATATTTTCAGCCACATTTTGAAATAAAATTGGGACTGATTCATTATGGAAAATTGTCAGTTTTTGTTAATGTATAATTCATTATAAACACATAATTCATAGTTTGCAAAGGAGACAATTGATAAATGAATGAAATATGCTGGCTTAGCCTTCTGTAAAGATTATTTGAGTAAGTTCTTATATTGGTAAGACAGTTAATAACTGAAGGGTATGTTTTTTGAGTCTAGGATTTTAGTGAAAAAAAAATGAAAAATTGGGCATCCTTATTTATTTATTTTTTTTTACAAATAGTGTATTGTCAAATTAGTTTCCACATCCTTATAAAATTCAAACTTAAAAAATATGATCCTATATAAGTAACTCGCCTCAGAAAAGAAGAAAGGCTTAAAACCACAAATTATTAATGTAATTGTTTCTATTGTACTTATTCTCTAGATTTCTATGAAGTACCATCTTAAGTTACATGCTCATTATGACATCATTCACAGTGGAGTAATATGGTCAGAAATATAGAAATGACCATTTTGATTTAAATTATTTTTGTCACATAGTGTTTAATGATAGTAAAGAAAACATGAAATATTATTGACCTTATAAATTTTAATTTTTTACAATTTAATAAAAGTGATTTTACAGAATGAAACCTTTATCCATTTATGCTTCTGAAAAATGATCTTGCAAAATGCCAAAATTGCTGTTGTGTGCTTTTTGAAAAATCATTAATGATTTTTGCTTGATGCATTTAAACTCTTTATTGAAGGTCAAGGATTCTATTAGGACATTTTTTGTCAGTAAAATATTGACATAAATTAACTAGATGGCTGAATTCTCACTGATACTGTCTCATTTTTTAAAGAAATTGTCTAATTGATAAGGCCATATTTTGCTCACTGTTTTTCTTAGTAGCAACCACTAGCTCATTAAATACTGCTTTAGAGTGTGTGTTAGGTATCAAAATTTAGTGGTCATAGTTACAATTCTTATTTAATAGATCTTAGTTTAGATTGCTATAATTATTATCATTCTCAATGTTTTGCATTTGGATGAGATGTAATTGTGTGGATACTTCAAAATCATTGGTAGTTATGCTGACCTTAATGAATTTTTGATATTCAATACTGAACTTAGACATCCACAATTTGATTTAGGAAGTCATACTCTGAACTGTAAAGTCACAAAACAAAGGCAATAAAGAAAAGCAGGAAGATTGTCTTATTTTCTTATCTACAACTTGCTTGTCATCCAGTCATACAGTATATTTAGTGAACAATCAAATTTTTACCTGTCACCTAAAGAAGAGTTTCTCTTGTTATGTGGCAATGTTTTCTCTCTCTCTCTCTCTCTTTTTTTTTTTTTACCTTAGCTGTCTTTAAGGAGATGCTTTATAATAACTATTGTTCTAAAGGCCTAATATTGACATGTAATGGTTATATGGTATAGGGGAGGAAAAATAATCTTTCCTCTACCCTTCTAAGTTTTTGCCTGAGACCCCTTTAATACAAGATTAATAGGAGGGTGGCTGAGCGCCTGGGTGGCTCAGTCAGTTAGGCATCCAGCTTCGGCTCAGGTCATGATCTTGTGGTCTGTGAGTTCGAGCCCAGCTTCAGGCTGTATGCTGACAGCTCAGAGCCTGGAGCCTGCCTCAGACTCTGTGTCTCCCTTTGTCTCTGCACCTACCCCACTCACAGTCTGTCAGTCTCTCTCTCAAAAATAAATAAACATTAAAAATTTCTTGAAAATAAAATATTAATAGGAGAAAATTAAACAAATTTATTAACATGTATACCTCACTTTACCTGAGGAGATATTCCCCCTTGGCCCAAGCCACCACCTTAAGTACATCTTCAGCTAAAGACAAAAGAAAGATGTTGAGGTGTGATGGGGATAAACTGTACTATATCAACAGGACAGAAACAGGAGAATGTTCCATGTGAAGTCAAGAAGAATGGGTATTCTGCTGTTTTAGGATGAAAAGTTCTGAATATATCTGTTAGGTCCGTCTGGTCCAATGTGTCATTCAGAGCTGTTGTTTCCCTATTGATTTCCTGCCTAGATGATCTGTCCATTGTTGTAAGTTGATTATTAAAGTCATCTACAAATACAGTATTATTATCAGTAAGTTTGCTTATGTTTGTGATGAATTGATTTATATATTTGAGTGTTCACATTGGGGGCATAAATGTTTATAAATGTTAACTCCTCTTGATGGATAGACCCCTTAATTATGTGATATAATGCCTTTCTTCTTCTCTTGTTACACTCATTGTTTTAAAATCTAGTTTATCTGATGGGGCGCCTGGGTGGCTTAGTCGGTTAAGCGTCCGACTTTCGCTTAGGTCATGATCTCGCAGTTCGTGGGTTCGAGCCCCGCGTCGGGCTCTGTGCTGACTGCCAGCTCAGAGCCTGGAGCCTGTTTCAGTCTGTGACTCCTTCTCTCTCAGACCCTCCCCTGCTCACACTGTCTCTCTCTCTCCTAGAAATAAATTAAAAATAAAAAAAAAAAACTCACACACAAAAAAAAATCTAGTTTATCTGATATAAGTATGGCTGTTTACCCTTGAACAATATGTCTACTCCTGTCCTGTTGATATAGTACAGTTTACCCTTGAACAACACAGGTCTGAACTTGGTGGGTCCACTTATGTGCAAATTGCTTGCAGTACAGTACTAGAAATGTATTTTCCTTTCTTTATGATTTTCTTAATAACATTTTCTCTAGCTCACTTTATTGTAAAAGTGAAGTATATAATACTTATACAAAATATGAGCTTACTATTTTCTCAGTAAGGCTTCTTTCTGGTCAACAGTAGGCTTTTGGTAGTTATGGTTTTGGGGAGCCAAATGTTATACATAGATTTCAGTTGTGCAGGGAGGAAAGGGGGGCACTCCTAATCCCTGCACTATCAACTATATATGGAGAAGTATTTTAAATTTATTCATTGTTGGAGAGGAGGAATTTCCTCTGCCTGACAAGGTCCTCTAGCTCCACTAAGAATCAACTTGACATGATGCAGATAAATAAAAGAAAATCAAATCTAATTTCACACGTACAATCTAAACAGATGCACGATTCCAAAGGCAACACAAAGTTTATTTGACATCCAGAGCTAAAGATGGGTATGGGTCTGGGATGAAAAGGGGAGGAAGACCATTAACAGGAAGGTGAGAGGAGATATTTGGAAAACAAAGGTTGCCCTGCTCTGCAGATAAATTTCTTAGGTAAAGAGGAATCTTTATTAATAGCTCTCTTCCTCATATAGTCAGGCAGTTGAGGGGGATGATAAAGAGTTTTTCCTGAATCTACTGGGTTTTGATTGCTTTTAACTACAAGTAATTTTCATGTGAAAGTGGTCTATCTTTGGACCACATGCCCTTGGCCCCTACAGCATCCTCAGAGATTGTATGGTTGTGGTATCTAGAACTTGTGTAAGTATTGTGACATTATCCCCTCAGAATTCTTTGGCCTCAGTGTAAGAGAATAGTCTAGGTGATATTTTTCATATTATAATCCCCTATACCTGTTGTCCGATGGTGTAAATGATCTTTTAACTTAGGTATTTGAATAACATTTAGCAAATGGATGTATACCATCCAATACCCTCCAGTACCTTGTTTTTATTTCTCCCACAAAATCTTCACTGAAATATTTAGTCCTATTAAAGTTTGCATGGCATACAGCAATCCTGAGACCCTTTGGGTTACTAATGATTATAGATGTGTCTCAGAGTCTCAAAGCTCTGAACACAGCTATTCCTCATTTTCTGTGAGTTTGTGAGTTTCATGGATCTTCAGAAGACCTTGGGACATCATTGCCCTTCCTGTAGGCAAGCTTTATTCATAGCCCCACCTTGATATTGTCTCCATTTTCTTAACAGTCTTCAGTGCCATGTATGCTTTGATGGATTTTCTCATTTCATCTGATGATTGTGATCATTTTGATTATATTAAATGTCATGAATTTAATATCCCTGCTTTAGAAAGATATTTAAATAGATAGCATAAACATTGAAGGTAAGATGGTGAATTTAGTGCTAATATGTCTAAGGTAGGCAACCAACTATCATTTGTGTAACTCATGATTTTATTATAAATGTCATTGTCCACTAAGTCAGGCTTTGTTTTTATCAGATTAAATTGTGGGATGCTATATACTTAGTTAAGTGACAGCATTTACAGGGGAAGCACATGCTTTTTTCCTTAAAGGACATCTATAGCTTCTGGTTACTATGATTTCTGTTGTGTATTTTGCAGATCCATAAAGATAGTTATACTCTGTCCTCAGGATGGATGTTGGGGGGGAGGGGGGAGATGGGCATGGAGAAGGGCACTTGTGGGGATGAGCACTGGGTGTTATATGGAAACCAATTTAACAATAAACTATTTGTAAAAAAAAAAAAGATAGTTATACTCTGAAGAAGTTTCTATTCTGTACCTTAATAAAGATAGTAATTAATATATATTAGCCTTTAACCTCTGTGGCATTTCTGTTTAGAATATGTAAATTGATTGTTATTTATCACAAAAGGAGAGGGAAAAAACCTAAAATCTATTTTGCTCCTATTATCTGCCATAGCATACTGAGTACATTTTTCATTTGGGGAATAAATGACAATTGTATTAGGGAGAACTAATCCATTTTAATGACCCCTTCCATAAGGAAAGAAAGGCTAACATTAATGATGAGTTCATGGAAGACAGCATTACTCATTCTTAGTTTGAAAAACTGGATTACTTTAATATTAGTTTGTTGTTGAGTGAAGTCAGACTCAACATTGGCTTTGATGATAAAAACGAAATGTTGATTAACATGCATTTCTCTGCTAAACTAGTCCTGTATGTTGGAATCAAAATTAGTGAATTTCACTTGCTTTATTTGTACTTTTGTGCTTATTAGCAAGAGGTCCTTGTAAAAAGTTAAAGGCCCACTAACAAATAGGGCTGGGTTGGTTACAGAAGTAGAATTAAGAAAGATCTGGAGCCAGACTCCTTGGGTTCAAAACTCACTTCTACCAGTTTATTACTGGTATGATTTTGTCTCTTCATCTATAAAATGGAATTAATTATAGTATCTACCCCTTAGGGTTATTGTGACACCCAAGTTAATATATGAAGAGTGTTTGGAATAGTGCTTACTACATGCTATATGTGCCAGTTCTTATGATCATTTTTGTCAGTATCAATAATGTCTACTTATTATAGCAGCAGATATTTTTTAGTTCAGGGGTTTTGTCAATTCATTGTCATCTGTTTGCAGAGAATGGGGTCAAACCTTGACACCATTACTACCTGTTCAACTTCCCTATAGAGTCCGTGATCTGGCTATAACACTTATCATAGCAGTCTTATTTTGTAGAAAAAGAAACTGTGGGCCAGAAATGTATCTACTTAATGTTATAAAGTTAGGAATTAGGAGTCTGATTTTGAAGCCTTCTGATGGCTTCTTTGGTATTTATACTTTATGGCTTAAATTGGGCTATGTGTTTTTCCTTCATTTTAAAATATTGAATAACGTAAGTCTAAGCACCATGTAGTAAATGTATGAAAGGTTAGTATAAGAATCAGTTGTGATTTTCTCAGGAAAAAAGTGAACCCTGAAATATAATTTATAGAATTCTCTTTCTGCCGATGTCTGTTATGAAACTATATGTACCTAATGTGTTGAAAGTTACCCTTGAGAATGGAGAAGACTAAGGTTAATGACAAATAAAAAAAAGAAAAAAAGACTCAGGAATTGAAAAAGACTCAGGAATTGGCTTTAACTTTTGTGAGTAGAAATATAGGCTAAAAATAAATCAATGACAGGAATATAATATTTTCAAATTGTATACTTTCAAATAAAAGTAGAATGTAATATTTCCAAAATTTCCACTTTTAGAGTAAAGGTCAGATATGGAATAGAAAATTCCTGCATCTTCAGTAAACAGATATTGCTGTAAGTTTCAAGATTCATTCAGTCTTGCAGCTTTTAGCTGAATATTATTGACCCTTCTCTTTTAACTCTTAACTTAGAGGTTCAGGTTTTGATAAATATTAGTTCCTGTAAAACATTTAAATGTATGCCTATTTTATGAATTTTAGAAAATTATAAAATTTGTTTTAAATGAAAAGTACCAATTGCACTATGGATTATCACAATAAAAACTAACCGTGTTTCTATTTTTATCTGCCATTGTTATTTACTAGTTCACTAATCCCCATCATTTTCAAAGTCAATGTTCAGTATATTTGAACTGTGCTCCTGCTTCAGCAGTGCCAATCTGATTGTGTTCACTTGTGCATATGAGTTATATTGGTGGCAAAGAATTTCCTTTGCCCTTTGATGTCCTTCTAAAAATAATCGACATGAGACAGATTAACAAGAGAAAATAAAATTTAGTTTAAAATATACAGGTATTCGATGCAGACATGAAATTCCAAAGACATCAACATGAGGCTTATATGATATCTTGACCTAAGTAGAGGGATAGCAGTCTGGGATACAAAGGGGAGGAAAACTTGTGGCAAGAAAGTGAGAGATGTTTGGAAATAAAGGCTTCCCAGTTACGCATACAAGATGCTTAGGTAAAGAGGGATAGCCTAATAGCTTTCTTCTTGGTACAAGATACATTTTCTAATTAAATTTAGGCAATTAAGGGGGAGGTAGGGAGTTTTTCTTGAATCTGCTCGGGTTTGATTCCTTTTAATTCAAAATCTTCAAACCAAAGTGGCCCATCTTTGGTTGGTCTGCCCTTGGGCCCTACAGTTATATGCTCTGCTCCTGATCCTGTCACATACCATTTCCCCAAATGAGATACCTGATATCTCTGACTCAACTAACCATAGCACTTACTTCCTTCACAATCTTGTTTACTACTTCTAATTATTTTTTTTCTTAAATAGTTTATTGTCAAGTTGGTTTCCATATAACACCCAGTGCTCATCCCCACAAGTGCCCTCCTCCATGCCCATCATCCCCCTTCTCTCCCCAAGGCCCATCAGTCCTCAGTTTGTTCTCAGCATTCAAGAGTCTCTCATGGTTTGCCTCTCTCCCTCTCCCCCACTATGTTTCTCTTTCTCTTCCCCCATGGTCTTCTGTTCCTCCTAATCCATCTATATGTGCATGTATGTGGTGTCTTTCCTTCTCTGCCTGACTTGTTTCGCTCAGCATAACACCCTCAAGGTCCATCCGTGTTGCTACACATGGCCAGATTTCATTCTTTCTCATTGCCATGTAGTATTCCATGGTATAGATAAACCACATCTTCTTGATCCATTCGTCCGTGGATGGACACTTAGGCTCTTTCCATGTTTTAGCTATTGTGGAGAGTGCCGCTATGAACATTGGGGTCCATGTGCTCCTATGCATCAGCACTCCTGTATTCCTTGGGTAAATTCCTAGCAGTGCTATTGCTGGGTCCTAGGGGAGTTCTATTGTGAGTTTCCTTAGGAACCTCCACACTGTTTTCCAGAGGGGCTGTACCAGTTTACATTCCCACCAACAGTGTAGGAGGATGCCCATTTCTCCACATCCTCGCCAGCATCTCGTTTCTCTGATTTGCTCATTTTAGCCACTCTGACTGGCGTGAGGTGGTATCTCAGTGTGGTTTTGATTTGTATTTCCCTGATGATGAGGGATGCTGAGCATCGTTTCATGTGTCTGTTGGCCATCTGGATGTCCTCTTTGGAGAAGTGTCTGTTCATATCTTCTTCCCATTTCTTCACTGGGTTGTTTGTTTTTCGGGCGTGTAGTTTGGTGAGTTCCTTGTAGATTCTGGATATCAACCCTTTATCTGATATGTCATTTGCAATTATCTTTTCCCATTCCGTTGGTTGCCTATTAATTTTCTGGGTTGTTTCCTTGGCTGTGCAGAAGCTTTTAATCTTCATGAGGTCCCAACAGTTTATTTTTGTTCTTGATTCCCTTGCTTTTGGGGATGTGTCAAGTAAGAAGTTGCTGCGGTGGAGGTCAAGGAGGTTGTTTCCTGCTTTCTCCTCTAGGGTGTTGATAGTTTCCTGTCTCACGTTCAGGTCCTTTATACATTTTGAGTTTATTTTTGTGCATGGTGTGAGAAAATGATCTAGTTTCATTCTTCTGCATGTTGCTGTCCAGTTCTCCCAACACCATCTATTAAAAAGGCTGTCTTTTTCCATTGGATATTCTTTCCTGCTTTGTCAAAGATTAGTTGGCTGTATACTTTTGGGTCCACTTCTGAGTTCTCAATTCTGTTCCATTAGTCTATGTGTCTGTTTTTGTGCCAATACCATACTGTCTTGATGATGACAGCTTTGTAGTAGAGGCCAAAGTCTGGGATGGTGATCCCTCCCGTTTTGGTTTTATTTTTCAGGATTACTTTGGCTATTCGGGGTCTTTTGTGATTCCATACAAATTTTTGGATAGTTTGTTCTAGTTTTGAGAAGTATGCTGGTGCAATTTTGATTGGAATTGCATTGAATGTGTAGATAGCTTTGGGTAGTAATGACATCTTAACTATATTTATTCTTCCTATCCATGAGCATGGAATGTTTTTCCATTTCTTTGTGTCTTCTTCAGTTTCCTTCATAAGTTTTCTATAGTTTTCATCATACAGATCTCTTGTTTCCTTCGTTAGGTTTATTCCGAGGTATTTTATGGTTTTTTGTGCAATTGTGAATGGGATCAGTTTCTTGATTTCTCTTTCTGTTGCTTCATTGTTGGTGTATAAGAATGCAACCGATTTCTGTACGTTGATTTTGTACCCTGCAACTTGGCTGAATTCTTGGATCAGTTCTAGTTGGCTTCTGGTGGAGTCTGTCGGGTTTTCTATGTAGAGTATCATGTCATCTGCGAAGAGTGAAAGTTTGACTTCCTCTTTGCCAATTCTGATGCCTTTGATTTCTTTTTGGTGTCTGATGGCTGATGCTAGGACTTCCAGCACTATGTTAAACAGCAGTGGTGAGAGTGGGCATCCCTGTCGTGTTCCTGATCTCAGAGGGAAAGCTCTGAGTTTTTCCCCGTTGAGGATGATGTTAGCTGAAGGCTTCTCATAGATGACTTTGATGATGTTTAAGTAGGTTCCTTCTATCCCAACTTTCTCGAGAGTCTTTATTAAGAAGGGATGCTGTATTTTGTCAAATGCTTTTTCTGCATCTATCGACAGGATCATATGGTTTTTCTGTTTTCTTTTGTTGATGTGATGTATCACATTGATTGATTTGTGAATATTGAACCAGCCCTGTAACCCAGGAATGAATCCCAGTTGATCATGGTGGATAATTATTTTTATGTGCTGTTGGATTCTATTTGCAAGTTTCTTGTTGAGAATTTTTGCATCCGTATTCATCAAGGATATTGGCCTGTAGTTCTCTTTTTTTGCTGGGTCTCTGTCTGGCTTGGGAATCAGTGTGATGCTGGCTTCATAAAATGAGTCCAGGAGTTTTCCTTCGCTTTCTATTTTTTGGAATAACTTGAGAAGAATTGGGATTAATTCTGTTTTAAATGTCTGGTAGAATTCCCAGGGAAGCCATCAGGTCCAGGGCTCTTATTTGTTGGGAGATTTTTGATCACTGATTCGATTTCTTCACTCGTTATGGGTCTGTTCAGGTTTTCTATCTCTTCCTGTGTGAATTTTGGTAGGTAGTGTGTGTTTAGGAATTTGTCCATTTCTTCTAAGTTGTCCAATTTGTTGGCATATAATTTTTCATAGTATTTCCTGATAATTGCTTGTATTTCTGAGGGGTTGGTTGTAATAAGTCCATTTTCATTCATAATTTTGTCTATTTGGGTGCTCTCTCTTTTCTTTTTGAGAAGTCTGGCTAGAGGTTTGTCAATTTTGTTTATTTTTTCAAAAAACCAACTCTTGGTTTCATTGATCTGTTCAACTGTTTCTTTGGTTTCTATATTGTTTATTTCTGATCTGATTTTTATTATTTCTCTTCTCCTACTGGGTTTGGGTGCTCTTCTTGCTCTCCCTCTAGTTCTTTTAGGTGCGCTGTTAGATTTTGTACTTGTGCTTTTTCTAATTTCTTGAAATAGGCCTGGAGTGCAATGTACTTTCCTCTTAGGACTGCCTTCGCTGCATCCCATAGAATTTGGATTGTTGTATTTTCATTTTCATTTGTTTCCATATATTTTTTAATTTCTTCTCTAATTGCCTGATTGGCGCATTCGTTCTTTAGTAGGGTGTTCTTTAACCTCCATGTTTTTGGAGGTTTTCCAGACTTCTTCCTGTGATTGATTTCAAGTTTCAAAGCATTATGATCTGAGAGTGTGCATGGTATGATCTCAATTCTTTTATATTTATTGAGGGCTGCTTTATGTCCCAGTATGTGATGTATCTTGGAGAATGTGCCATGCGCACTTGAGAAGAAAGTGAATTCCATGGTCTCAGGATGTAGAGTTCTAAATATATCTGTCAAATCCATCTGGTCCAATGTGTCATTCAAGACCATTGTTTCTTTAATGATTCTCTGTCTAGTTGATCTATCCATTGCTGCAGTGGAGTATTAAAGTCCCCTACTATTAGCATATTCTTATCCATAAGATTGTTTCTGTTTGTGATTGTTTTATGTATTTGGGTTCTTCGTATTCGGTGCGTAGACATTTATAATTGTTAGCTTTTCCTGATGGATAGACCCTGTAATTATATAATGCCCTTCTTCATCCCTTGTTACTGCCTTTACTTTAAAGTCCAGTTTGCTGATATAAGTATAGCTACTCCAGCTTTCTTTTGACTTCCAGTAGCATGAAAGATATTTCTCCATCCCCTTACTTTCAATCTGAAGGTGTCCTCAGGTCTAAAATGAGTTTCTTGTAGACAGCAAATAGATGGATTTTGTTTTTTAATCCATTCTGCTACCCTATGCCTTTTGATTGGAACATTTAGTCCATTTACATTCAGTGTTACTATTGAAAAATATGGGTGTAGAGTCGTTGTATTCTTTGTAGGATTCATGCTTGTGGTGGTGTGTCTGGTACCTTGGGTTCCTTGCAACTTTTCCCTCATAGAATCCCCCTCAGGATTTCTTGTAGGGTTGGTTTAGTGATGACGAATTCTTTCAATTTTTGTTTATTTGGGAAGACTTTTATCTCTCCTTCTATTCTGAATGATAGGTTTGCTGGATAGAGGATTCTTGGCTGCATATTCTTTCTGTTCATCCATCACATTTAAGATATCCTGCCATTTCTTTCTGGCCTGCCAAGTTTCAGTAGATAGGTATGTCACCACTCTCTTAGGTTTCCCTTTTTGTGTTAGGGCCCTTTTATCCCAAGCTGCTTTCAGAATTCTCTCTCTGTCCTTATATTTTGCCAGTTTCACTATAATATGTCATGCAGAAGATCAGTACAAGTTACATCTGAGGGGAGAGCTCTCTGTGCCTCTTGGATTTCAATGTCTGTTTCCTTCCCCAGACTGGGGAAGTTCTCTGATATAATTTGTTCAAGGACTCCTTCCGCACCTTTCCCTTTCTCTTCCTCTTCTGGAATTCCTATGATATGGATATTGTTCCATTTGATTGTATTGCTCTGCTCTTGAACTCTCCTTTTGTGTTCCTGGATCAGTTTATCTCTCTTTTCCTGGAGTTCCTTTTTTCCTATAATTGTGTCTTCTAATTCACCTATTCACCTCATCAATCCGTTCATTGGACGCCTCCATTTTATTATGCACCTCATTTATAGCATTTTTTAATTCATCACAACTATTTTTAAGCTCCATAGTCTTTGTAGCAATAGCTTCTCTGATGTCTTCCATGC
>JAESUZ010003231.1:0-13189 GCA_017311185.1 Proteles cristata cristata | reverse complement strand
CATCTGCAGGTGCTGGGGGCTCCACCTGCAGGTGCTGGGGGGCTCCATCTGCAGGTGCTGGGTGGGGTGGGGGGCTCCCTTCTAGTTCTGGTGCTTCTCCCCGGGCGCCTGTCTGCCTCCAGAGTTCCCCCTTTTGTAAGGACACCAGCCACTAGGATTAGGGGCCCCCCTGACTCCAGCGTGGCCTGCATGGGCCATTGGGAGGCGCTGGGGGTGAGGTCTGCAGCCTAGGGATCTGGGGGGGAGGGGGAGGAACAGCTCAGCCTAGAGCCTAAACACAGAGCTCTGGGCTGTGTTGGATCACAAGGGCAGGGGTCCTGTCCAGAGCTGGGTCCGAGGGCTGGGGAAGAGCGTGGGAATTCGGTGTGAGTGGAGAGCGGCTCTTCGGGAAGCTCCGAGTGGCGGGGGGTGGGGGGTGGGGGGGAGCTTGCGTCTGTCACCTTCTGGCTGCTTCTTTCCAGTGAGCAGTGAAGCAGGCTCCCCTGTCCAGAGCAAGGGCGGCGAGAAGGCCGTGACGATGCTGGGGTACAGACGGCAGGGCTGTTCGCTGGGGAGGGGGGCGGCCGTCAGGGTCACCCGCAGCTTCTGGGGGTTGCTGGAAATCTTGGGCTTTTCCTGGCTTACAGATTCGCCCCCAGGACCCCCACTTCATTTGCCCATGGGCGTCTCCCTGTGTGGTGTCTGCATCCAAGTCTCCCCTTTTACAAGGTCACCAGTGGTGCTCCAAGCTCACTCTAACGCTCTCCTCTTGGTTTGATCATCTGCAAAGGCCCTGCTGCTAAAGCGGGTCGGCTTCACAGGGGCTGGCAGTTAGCGCCGCGTCGCCTCTCTTTCGGGGGTGAACACCATCCAACCCACAGCAGGAGGAAGGGGTGCGCACAGCCAGCTTCAGCCGGGTGAGCGAGCGCACAGAGAAGGCAGGCAGCTGTTCGGACGCAGGGGTGGACTCGCGTGAGGCAGGAGGGTGGAGGTGGGAGGGACGGGGCCCTAGGCTGTGCGTGGGAAGTCTGTTGTGTTACTTGGCCGTGGATTTAAACCAGTGTGGGGGGAAGTGAGATAGGAGTGGAAGAGCGGAACCGATGCATTTTAGGCACCAGTGGGGTCAAGGCGTTATTGGGATCATGCCACAGAGAGGGAGCTCACCCGGGCGCAGGGGTGACGTGTGAAGGGCAGGCGGAGGCAGTCTACAGGTCAAGGTCACTGGAAGGAGGAGGTCAAGACTCAGGAAGACTCACGGTGTTGGAGGCATCCCTCTCCTTAGGGCGATTTTCCTTCCATCTAAAGTAGTGACAATAACGGCATGTGTGTGCAGGTTGGGCACTGCACAGCTTCTCCAGCCTGGGATTAGAACAATCTTCCACTGTCGTTCCCTGCTCCTCGCTGACTTTCACGTGGTGCTGACTGGAAGTTTTTGACAGCTGCCCCCGGTGACCCAGCTCTCAGAGATGTGACATCCGGGGAAGGATGTGGAGAGACCCACCGCTGAAACTGCGAGCGGCCGGAGAGGCAGTTCGTGTGCTCACAGACGGCTGCTGAGTATTTCCGTGCATCCCTCATGCTTAAAACACCCAAAGGGCCATTTGCTCTTGTCACTAGTTTCCCACAATATTCAATGCCTGTCTGATGTTGAGACGGCGCTTTATAAAAACATCGGCTGTGTCTTCTCCAGTGCTGAGAATGTTCATGCGGTCCCAGACCTAAGGCCACCATGTCCGCAGTCAGGATGCAGGGTGTGTCTGGCGCCCCAAGCCCTCCCGCATTCCCTCTCCCCTCCGCCGGCACCTCCTCCCTCCCCCCATAACGGCGTCTGCCACCCGTCTGGTTCTCAAGCCTGCAGTTTTGTTCTGCAGGAAATGAGGGCACAGTGTCACGGGGGCAGGGGGGGCGCCTGGTTGTCATGGAGACGTGCACCTGCCGCAGGAAGCCTGCGGGCATCAGAAAATGGAATTTGGGGCTTGAGAAAGGAGAGCCACACAGTGATTTCTTGGGTTCCTGGAGCTCACGTCTGGAGTCCCGAACTTTTCATCAGAGGCCGGAGGTGGAGGGTGTGAGGTGGGGTCCCCGGCGGACCCCCACAGGGCCCCTGCTCACTGATTCAGGGTGGCCACTGCTGCTGAGGCCCCAGACCCAGCTGTCTTTATATCCGTGATCTCCCTGCGCGGGCGTGTGACACAGGGCTGAGGAACTGCCAGTGTCCGCGGATGGGATTTCCACCCTCACCGTCGTCCCTTCCAGGTGCTGCCACTCCTCACCTGGACGGCCGCAGATGCTCCCCCCTTGCCGCCTGGCCCCTCCCCTCCTCGCCCCTCCAGTCCCATTACAGTCTTCGCTGAAGAAACAGCCAGAAGAAACACTGAAGGACGAATCAGTTAAGGCACACTCCCAATTAAAGCCCCTCAGTGGCTTCCCTCTTCCCTCAGAATGAAATCCCCCATTTTTCCATGGCCCACTTAGGCCTGCTAAGGTCCTTCAAGGTCCTCCCCCTTGGTCACTAGGCTGCAGCCACCCTGGCCTCTGTTTGCCCCGCCAAAGAACCAACCCCAGGACCTTTGCGCCTGCTGTTCCGGCTACCCCTCCTGGCCCAGATCTTCATGCAGCTCCATCCTGTCTCCATCGAGGGCTCGGCTCAGAGGTGACCTGCTCAGTGAAGACCTCCCCCACACCGACTGCCATCCCCAGAAACCCACCAGCACCTCCCCTGCCTTACTTCCATCACGGTGCTGAGGCTTCCTGTTCCCACACTTGTTTATGGCTTCTCCCAGGAATGGGAGCTCCTTGGCGTGTGGTGGAAAGAAGGGAGCTTCGGCTCTAGTTTTCTGCTGGTACCAGGGTTGGCCCTGGGGAATGTAAAAGTCCAAAGAACAAAAATAACAACCATAAGTGATTTCTTGTTTAAAAAAAAACACGATAAAATATTCTGTTTGTGTTGCTATTTTCATCAGGGAAATAGGGACCACATGGCCTGGGAGTGAGCGAGTCAGAGATGTGAGGCTGGAGGAGGGTGTGTGGCTTTTTAATTCACTACGTAGATATTTAAGTCCTCGGAATCCTTGGCGAAGTGGTGTTGGTGAGGTGACCGCCCACATCCAGACCTACGAGGCGAGAGGGGTTTCGTGAGATGTCTGTTCCAAGTATGGTTTTAATTTTATGCCATTCTGATGCTTTTTCACTTGGGGACTGTCCCTCCCAGGGCCAGCCATGCCCAGAGGTGGTGAACATCTGGCAGAGAGTTTGTGTGCACACCAGGCAATCCAGAGCCCACGCCCCGGCCACCTGCTGACCCGGTGGCCGCCTGTCCATCAGCCCTCACCCACCCGCCCCCAGGGCGGGTACTGGAGGCCCCGGTGAGCCCGCTGAAACGATGCAAACTGGCCAGTCCTACCTGCTCACTCTGCCTGGTCCCCTGCTTCCCCCAAAAGCGGAGTAATTACTCTTCCCGAGTCTGCCCCCAACCCCGGCTGTGCCCAGTGACCCAATCCAGTGCCCTCTCACGTGGTTCCCCTTGGCAAGTCCTGCCCCACTTCTTGGGAGAGAAACAAACTAATGGCTGTCATTTCCAGCTCTGTTTACCTGCTGTGTGTAAAACTTCGTGACTCCTGCAATGATCAGTTTCATTTTGTGCAAGCCCAGGAGAGCCCAGATACATTCCTTCATCTCGTGTGTCTGTAGGGGTGGGGGGGTAGGGGAATTGAAGGTGAGTTTGGAGATTATTCCATAAACAACGAAGCTGGGGTCTCAAGCCCCCCGCCTGCCCATCTTTACCTTATCGGGACCCTGCTCAAACCCCAAATGCCCAAGCCAGAGGGCAGAGAAAGAAGCCAGGCCTGGAATCCCCAGTCAGTCCCCAGGTGTTGAGAGACAGGATGAGGTGCGGATGCGGGAGAAGTGGGCTCGGGGCCAGATGGGGCCAGACAGGAGGAAGCCCGGCGCCCTCATCTCCCCGGCCCTCGCTCACAGCCAGGGCTGCTGGACATGGCTGCTGTGTGTGTGTCACTGTGCACATAGGCACACATCCAGGGAGACTCACATGCTAAGCCCAGGCCAGGTCTGCAGGAATCCCCTTGAAGCCCTGCATTGACATACTGAACCCTGGCACGTGCAGTTACTGTCATCGGGGAAAACTTTACTAAACTACAGCAAAATCCCAAAGACGGGCGCCTGGGTGGCTCAGTTGGTTAAGTGTCCGACTTGGGCTCAGGTTATGATCTCACAGCTCAGTGATTTCAAGCTCCACTCGGGCTCTGTGCTGACAGCTCAGAGCCTGGAGCCTGCTTTGGATTCTGTGTCTCCCTCTCTCTTTGCCTCTCTCTCTGTCTCTCTCTCTCTCTCAAAAATAAATAAACATTAAAAACTTAAAAAAAAGAAATATAAACAACTCGTTATAAAAATATCTCATTTGCTCTAATTTGAGGGCTTGAGTTCATCAGTGCCCGTGTGGTCACTAGATGGCGCCCTTGAGTCACAGAAAAGCAAACAGACTCCTTTTTCTTTCTTTTAGTGTTTTATTTCTTTTTTCTTTCTTTCTTTTTTTTTTTTCTTTTTAGGAGAGAGAGAGAGAGACAGCGTGAGCAGGGGAGGGTCAGAGAGAGAGGGAGACACGGAATCTGAAACAGGCTCCAGGCTCCGAGCTGGCAGTCAGCACAGAGCCCGACGCGGGGCTCGAACCTACGAACCGTGAGATCCTGACCTGAGCAAAGTCAGAAGCTTAACCGACTGAGCCCCCCAGGCGTCCCCCGTGTGAGCTGTTTCTAGCTGTTCTTGGCTATCTCGTCCATCACGTCTGTGACATTTAATTGTGCGTGGCTGTCACTTGCTCATTTTTACTGCTTTCTGGGGTGAATGTTTCACACTTTCTCATCCGTTAGGACATTTGTGTGGTTTCTAGTTTAACGCTAAGTAAGCCTTCTCGTGCCTGTCACAGCGTCCACGTCCACGCGTTACCCCTGAACACGCGTGGCGGGGGAAGTGCCTCGTCGCAGGCTGGGTCCCCGCGCCCCGGACCGCCGGCCGTGCTCAGCGCCGTGTGATGCTCGCGTGGGGGAGGGCTTGCGGCTCGTGCCTCTTGATTGCGCTTCTGCATTTTCCTGATTGTTAACAAATGTGGGTGTGTGTGTGTTTCATATTATGCAGTGGCCGTTCAGCATCCCTTTCTGATGTGATAGTTTCAATTGCTTCCCTATTGTTTTCCACTGAAGTTTCTCCCCCCTCCCCCATTGGTTTATTTATAGGAGTTACTTCTGTGTTCAGGATATGAGCTCTTTTTCAAATGCATGCGTTGCAAATAATTTCCCATGTCATATCTTGACATTTTGTTCCCTTAAGTTTGTGTTTGTTTGTTTTTTTTAAATAAACAGAGTGCTTAGTATTAGTGTATCCTAGTTTATCAGCTGCACTGGGTTAGACATCCTCACTCCATACTCCAGAGCATGGATCTCATATGGTCCTCCAAGAGTTTTTTGTTTGTTTGTTTAATTTTTTAGTGTTTTATTTATTTCTAAGAGAGAGAGAGAGAGAGAGAGCATGAGCAGGGAGGGGCAGAGAGAGAGAGGAGACACAGAATCGAAGCAGCTCCAGGCTCTGAGCTGTCAGCACAGAGCCTGACACGGGGCTCGAACCCACGAACTGTGAGATCATGACCTGAGCCGAAGTTGGACGCTTAACCAACTGAGCCACCCGCTTGTTCATTTTTAACATTACATTTTTTTATATTGATTTGTTTATTTTGAGAGAGAAAGAGAGCACATGTGCATGTGCATCAGTGGAGGAGGGATAGAGTAAAGGGGGAGAGAGAATTCTCTGGGTTCAAACTCACGAACTGTGAGATCATGACCTGAGTCGAAAGCAAGAGTCTGAGCTTAACTGACTGAGACACCCAGCCGCCCCCATTTGTTTTGTTTTGTTTTGACCTTACTTTTATGTTTTCCTTTAGAGAGAACCTAAGTTTGAGACCACAGTGAGGGGTCACCAGACGCTGTGAGAACGGCTGGAGTCAACAACCCAGGATACAACAGGTGTGGTGAGGATGGTGGAGACAAAGGAAGCCTCGTGCACTGTTGGTGGGAATGCAAACTGGTGCAGCCACTCTGGAGAACAGCATGGCGGTTCCTTGAAAAGTTAAAAATAGAACTACCCTGTGAGCCGGTAATTCCGTTGCTGGGTATTTACTTGAAGAAAATGAAAAGATTGGGGCGCCTGGGTGGCTTAGTCGGTTAAGTGTCCGACTTTCGCTTGGGTCATGATCTCGCGGTTCGTGGGTTCGAGCCCCGCGTCGGGCTCTGTGCTGACTGCCAGCTCAGAGCCTGGAGCCTGTTTCAGTCTGTGACTCCCTCTCTCTCTGACCCTCCCCTGCTCGCGCTGTCTCTCTCTCTCCTAAAAATAAAGTATTAAAAAAAATGAAAAAAAAAAAGAAAAGATTAATTTGAAAAGATACATGCACCCCTGTTTGTTGCAGCATTATTTACAAAAGCCAAGATTTGGAAGCAGGGTCCATTGATAGACAAATAAAGAAGATATGGTGTATGTCCACAATGGGATATTCTTCAGCCACAAAAAAGAATTTCTAGGGGCGCCTGGGTGGCTCAGTCGGTTAAATATCCGACTTTGGCTCAGGTCATCATCTGGCACTTCATGGGTTCGAGCTCCGTGTCAGGCTCTGTGCTGACAGCTCACAGCCTGGAGCTGCTTCAGATTCTGTGTCTGCCTCTCTCTGCCCCTGCCCCGCTCATAGTCCATCTGTTTGTCTGTCTGTCTCTCTCAAAAATAAGTAAACATTTAAAAATTAAAATAATTTCTTGCCATTTGTGACAGTATGAATGGATCCAGAGGACATTATACTGAGTGAAATAACTCAGATAAAGACAAATACCATATAATTTCGCTTACACGTAGAATCTAAAAAAAGAAAAATAAAAAAAGCCCAAACACCTTTAAACACAGAGAACAATCTGGTATTTGTGAGAGGGGAAGTGTGTGGGGGATGGGTGAAATAGGTGATGGGGATCAAGAGGTACAAATTTCCAGTTATAAAAGAAATAAGTCTCAGGATTAAAAATACAGCATGGGGAATATAGTTAATAACATTGCAATCATGTCATAAGCTGACAGATAATTACACTTACTGTGGCAGCACTGAGTAATGTATAGAATTGTATCACTGTGTTGACCACCTGTAAGTCATATAATATCGTGTGTCAACTATTCTTCAACTAAATAAAAAAAATACTTGAAGGAAACATGCCGACTGCATCTGGGGATATCTCTGCACATTTGGAGTAAAGGTAATTTTTCCTTCCCACTTTCTCCAAGGAGCATGTTTTTGTTTTCAGGAAGAAAAGACTTTTAGTTGGTTTCCTTAAAAAAAAAAGTAAACAATTTTCATATATTAAAAAAAAGAATAGTTTGAGACTAAGAAAAAAATTTTTCTCATAAGAGCAGTGAATTGGATGACAACCATCTACTGAAAACACTGTTCTGTCTTCACTCTCTGTAGTTTATTGGTCAGATTTCCTTATTACTAATTTCCATAGCTTTGAGATTCACCTGGCTTTCCACTCAAATTGTTCTTTTATACTCCCATGTGAACTTCAGATTCGATGTGTCCAGTGTCATGCGCATGTGCGCCCACACGCGGGATGTAGACTGAGGCAGCACAAAATTTATAAACCAATATAGGTCAAAAAAGAAAGCCATAAAATTATTGAATATTTGAATTTATGACCTGCCTCTTCTGCATACGCATACTTTCATGCTTCTTTGTCATTTAGTTTTCAGTAAAGATGTGTGTATTTAAGGTGCACAGAAGGATGACTTGATGTGTGTTTACATAGTGGAATGATTCCCTCAGTTGCTGTTTTGTCTAGGTGACTGAGCAGCTGAAAGGTCTCAGCAAGTTTCTGGTATTCGATACAGAATTCCTAAGTGTAGTCACCCTGTTCACTAGATCTCTAGGCTCATCAGCCCTGTATAAGGGCAACTCTGTCCCCTCTGACCCACTCCCAGCCCCTGTTCAACCCTCTGCTTCCGCCTCCTCGACCGTTTCAGATCCCACCTGCAAGTGAGATCGTGCAGAATTTTTCACGAAAGCTTTGCCTTTGTTTCTTGGGAGCCCACACAACAGCAAAACAGCTACTTTCCAAAGAACGGGAGTTTGAAAATCAGTGATAGGCCCCAATCCCCTTGTTGTCTTTGGACAGACTGAAGCCCAAAGGATAACAATGTGCTGTCTCAAGGTCATGTGTCGCAAGGTCACAGGCAGGCTAACCAACCTTCCTGGGCTGTCTAGCACTGAGGAGTTCCTGGGACATGGGGCATTCAGTCCTAAAATTGGGACAGTGTAGGGGAAGCTGGGATGGGTTGGGCACCCTACAGACTGGAGAGGCTGCTTTGCGGTGGCAGAACGGCCTTGTGTGAGGTCCACGTGCTGTGAAATTGCGATGTCCCACAAGAGAACACCAGGGCCCAGCCGTGAGTGCCAAGCTCATCGGCTTCTCGCCCCACATCCATGAGCCCTTCCTGGGCCACAACAACAGGGGTTCCTCTGTCCACCTCACGCACGGAGAGGTGACGCTCAGGAAGGCCCCAGGTCCGTGTGGAATGACTGCCACACACCCAGACGGCGGCTCTCTGTCTGCAGTCACCCGCCCACGGCCAGCAGCGCAGACCCTGGGGGAAGGAGGGGTCTCCACACACACAACTTTTCCTCTCAAGGCTCCGGGAGACCCAGGAAGTTTGTTTTTCAAACATCCCAGTCACACCTTTGCTAACAAGCATGGATCCCCAGGTGGTGCCTGGGACCCTCCAGAGACCGCAGGGGGAAGGGACTTCCAATTACTCACCTCTCTGCTGCTTCATTTCTTCCCCGGCCCCAGCTCCATCCATCTCCACGGGGTTTTCTGGAGGCTGTGTGGGAGGCTGAAGAAAGACAGAGACGGAGGGAGAGGAGATGTCCTTATTCTCGGGGACACTGGTGGGGAACATGCCAACAGGAAACAAGATGTTGTACACAGGCTCCTTGGAATTCCTTCTTATTCTTCCCTAAGTTTGAGAGCAGCCTGATTCCTGTTTGTTCATGGAAGGAAGGGGTGAAGTTCCTGGATTAGACTCTGCCAGTACCAGGTGTGTGGCTGGGTACGGGGCAAGTGTGGGAAGAGGACGCTTAGCCTGATGCAGCTTTATCTGTCCATCCGTCCATCCGTCCGTCCATCCATCCATCCATCCATCCATCCATCCGTCCTTCCATCCATCCATCCGTCCGTCCACCCATCCGTCCGTCCATCCATCCGTCCGTTCATCCATCCATCCGTCCATCCATCCGTCCTTCCATCCATCCGTCCGTCCCATCCATCATCCATCCATCCATCCATCCATCCATCCATCCATCCATCCATCCATCCATCCATTTAATCACCCTTCCATTTACCCCTTTCCTCCTTCCTTCCACCCACCCATCCATCCCTATTCCCTCTGCCTGCTGTGCTCTTCCTTCTCCTCCTGGCCAAGCTAACCGGGCCACTTTTTTCTCCCAACACTCTTCCATAATTTCCTTGGAAGCATTTTCATCCCCTCATTCAGACGGGGTCCCTTTACCTCACGTCAGAAACAAATCCCTACAAGCCTAGGCGGGTACTGTAGTGTTCCCACTGTGCTCCTTTGTTCTGGTTTCAGACATGCCCTCTCTCTCATCACCTTCAAATGACAGTGTTCAGATGGGGTGTTGGGTCCAAGGAGATAGAGGTTTACAACACATTTTCTTCCTCAGTAAAAAATTGTAGCTACTGTTCTTTCCTTCACTGAACCATACCCAGATGTTCCCATACAATTACTACCTCCACCAAACTCACTTCCACACTTTTAGTTTAACATTATATTAGAAATATATAATATATATTTATAGACATATAAACATATATTAATATTATATATATATATATATATATATATATTCCTTCTTCTTCTTTCTTATTCCTGTTCATTTCTGCAGAGTATTCTGGTCATGAATGGGCCCCAAATTCTTTACTTGGTCCTGTATTTATAGATATTTTGATAGTTTTCCATCTCCTGGAATATAACCTAGTACTTAAGTTTTAAAAATGTGTTTGAAAATAATCTCATTCATCTCGGTTTGCCCATGTGATCACATCAGTAGGATAAACTTCTAGGAGTTGCAGACCTTGGATACGTGCAAACGCAGTTTTTCAGGGAAGGGAGCATGATGGGGACAGAGCAAGTTCTTAACACTTGACTTAACACACTGATGTTACTTTTTAAAAATTGCTTTTTAATGTTTTTATTTATTTTTGAGAGAGAGCGCGCACATGTGAAAGAGGGGCAGAGAGAGGGAGACACAGAATCAGAAGCAAGCTCCGTGTCCTGAGCTGTCAGCACAGAGCCCACGGGGGTTCACGGGGCTTGAACTCGTGAACTGCGAGATCATGACCTGAGCCAAAGTCAGACGCTTAACCAACTGAGCCACCCAGGTGCCCCCTGATGTTACTTTTCAAATTTTTCTTTAGTGGAGTCAACTCCTGGAGGGCAGAGGCTGTTTTGTTGTTACCCACTGCCTGGGATAGAGTCTGGTCTAGCTGGAGCTGCTTGAAGATGTTGGTTAAATAAGTGAATAAATCCATTAAATGAATAATGAGTGAATCCACTCATATGTGGATTTGTGAGTGAATGACAGTTATAAATGCATGAATGAATCCATTAACAAATATGTAAAAGAATCAATGACTGAATGCCCCAATCTGTTTGCCGATCCATTAAACCATGAATCAATGAATGGCTATGTAATTGAATGAGTCAGTGAGAGCTACTGAATGGTGGAATATGTTAAGCAAACATTCTTTAGCAAGGGCCATAGCTATGGAGGGGTAAAGGGGTAATAATCTGTGCAGCAGTGTCCAGGAATACTTTCATGGCAGTGCCTTGAAAGAGTCCCACCTTATTTATAAAAAGCTGCCAGTTTCTGAAAGACCTCTCAAGATCACCCATACTTTCCCACCCAGCTGGAGTTTCAGAAGGGGCATGGACAGCCGCAACAGCACCCAGGAGATCTACTTCGTTCTCCTTGGACTCTCCCGGTACCCACGGGCTCAGACCACCTTCTGCTGCCTGCTCCTCCTGTCCTACATCGTCACCCTTCTCGGGAACAGCCTCATCCTGCTCCTGATCCGCTCTGACCCCCGGCTCCACACGCCCATGTACTTCTTCCTCAGCAATCTGTCCTTCCTGGATGTGTGCTATACCACGTCCAGTGTGCCCCAGGTCCTCATCAACTGCCTGGTGGCCACCCCCGTCATCTCGCTGGGACAGTGCATGGCCCAGATGGCCGTGGGACTGTATCTGGGTGTCGTGGAGTGTCTTCTGCTGGCTGCCATGGCCTATGACCGCTGTGTGGCCATTGTTGACCCCCTGCGCTACGCCACGCGCATGGGGCCCCGGCTTTGCAGCCTGCTGGCTGGGGCCTCATGGACGGCAGCATTCCTGCTGACCGTGGTCCCCGTGCTGACCATGCCCTGGGAGTTCTGTGGCCACCACGTCATCAATCACTTCTCGTGTGAGCTTCTGGCCCTGCTGAAGCTGGCCTGCTCTGACCTGCAGGTCTATGAGTCTCTCATGGTGGGCACCAGTGCCCTGACCCTGCTTGCTCCTTTTGCCTTCATCGTGGCCTCCTACGGAAGGATCCTGGTGGCTGTGCTGCGGATGCGGTCCACAGAGGGCCACAGCAAGGCCTTTTCCACGTGTGGGTCTCACCTCACGGTGGTGGCCCTCTTCTACGGCACGGCCATCTCCATGTATATGATGCCTCAGGACAAGATCATGCATGACCGAGATAAGATCATCTCCACAGCCTATGGCGCCCTCACCCCCATGATGAACCCCCTCATCTACAGCCTGCGGAACAAGGATATGAAAGGGGCCTTCTGGAGGCTTCTGGGGAGAAAAGCTAGCTTCTAAGAAGCAGGGCTGAGGAGGGAGGAAATAAATTAGTATTCTGGATTGCCTACTCTGGGCTGTAAACTGAGTTTCTTCTCTGCAGCCTTTCTGGGGAGGATGTATTCACACACACACACACACACACCAATTAGTAACAAAGGCAAGAGCCTAGGGTCAGTGTGTGTGTGTGTGTGTGTGTGTGTGTGTGTGTGTGTGTGTGAGGAGAGAGAGAGAGAGAGAGAGAGAGAGAGAGAGAGAGAGAGAGATGGACAGATGTGCACACAAAAGAGACTGTCCCAGAAATCCTCAGTGGCTGAAGGAAAAGGATGGATGGATATTGACCTCTTGCGGCTGGTTTCAGGACGAGGCCGCCAGCACCCAGCAGGAGCTGTGTCTAGGCCCACCTGCTGCCTCGGCAGTTCCCTCTGGAAGCTACACACTGGGGGTGTAGAGACAAGGTGTTGCTGCCTCGGTGTGTGCTGCCAGCCTGCGCCTTCCCGCCTGCCCAGCACCGTGACAGGTTTGGGACTGTACCTCCTTACAACCTCACCGATGAAATAGATGCTAGAAGAAGACATGAGGCCTCTGGGTCAGAGACGGGGAATGTTGGGACTCACAGCAAAAGTGTAGGCAGCCAAGACTGCATGTTGGTTTGCTTCTGTTCTCCACGTGCTCTGTGTCCCACAGGGACGAGAGCACAGGGCTCATGACGGACGGCTGCACTTGCACAGGTGTGTGACAGGGGACGGACTCCGAGTGTGGAGAGTTTAGTCTCGTGCGGTCAGTGGAGGCGTCTGCTCTTTGTGTGGGAGAGAGGCAGTAGGAATGTGTGTGGCCACTTAGGACCCAGTGATGATGGCTTCTTCCACACCCCAGTTCCCTGTCCGGTAGGCTCCAGCGTGGGGCGAGAGGAGAGAATGGAAGCTCACGGGGTGACGGAGAGGCCACCGGGCACTGGTCCAGGCACAATGGACACCAGTTCACCCGATGTGATCACTGCCCTGTGCTGCGAGGAGGAGGCGGGCATGAAGCCTTCAGCCGGTTCTGCTTCCCTTCGTCCTGGCCTCCCTGACTCGACCTCCCCGGTGAGACAGGCGTCGTTCTCCCCAGTTAGCAGAGGACTCTGGAAACGACAGTCGCAGAGGCACATCTAACTACTGAAGTGTCCCAGACTGTCCCGCTCGCTTCATGTGTGCTGTTCCCTTAACCGCTAGTTGGTGATTCTCTCTGTACCAGAGCTCAGTACTTTGCACTC